>VDFB02303419.1:0-21657 GCA_007258455.2 Sequoia sempervirens
CCTCGTCTTTGATCCAAACCTCACCTTTTCAATCAATCTCAACCCTCCATTAGCCATTCAATCCTAGCCCTTGATTCATCTCACCAAAACTCTATATAATGAGGCCTTAACTCTCATTCTTACAACACACATTCATCCCATCCTTATGCTACTCAAATCTCTATCAAATACATCTCCATCCTACCATCATCATGCTAAAATTGTGAGCAACCACATCCCTTCAATCATTGGAGCAAATCTACAAGACAAGGGTGCATCTTGTGAGCTCAATCCATGAAGAGGGAGAAGCTATGAAGGTATAACATTCTTGTGTTTATTTCTTATTCATTTTCATCTATTTACCTTCATATTCATCTTTCCCATCTTCAGGGGGCATGATTAGTCTAGAGCACATTTTTTTAATGTTACAATGGTCATGGCTAGTCTAGAGAGCAAGTTTGGAGCTTTGTACGATGAACGTTTGAAGGTTTACTATTTTTTATACAATTATTACTTTCATATCATTGTTGAAAATATTCTTTTTAGCATGTGTGTTTTTAAATGGCTCTCTAATCTCTTCACTTTCAATATTGAGAATATGGGAAAATTAGAGGATTTTTCCAAGGGTTGATCATTGGGGTTCACTACGTGTTAAGCACTAATGTAATCAATAGAAAGTTGTGCTAATTTATGATTTCTTGGCTTGATACATTCAATTGATGGTTGCTACTCTACATTTGAAGGAAGTTCAGATGAAGAAAAATAATATAATATGATATATGTTAAATTATTGTTTTATTTATTTATTCGGTGTAAAAGGATTATGGGTTCTTTAAAGAATTGTTATGGATTGTTTTGTCATGTTAGGAAAATTATTATGTGCAGTAAATTTTTAATGCAAAATTTAGTGAACATTGTCAAATTTAAAGAGGAGAGTTAGATTTGTGATAGATAGTTGAAATAACCTTTAATATTTGTTGAATATATATGAGCATTGAGTAATGGTAATTTTTAATTTTATTTTTTGTCATAATTAAGGGAGTTTAGCAATATCATTACAATTTTAACAATAAGATTTTTCCTTGCCATAATTGAGTGGTTTTAAGAATTTATTTGTAAGTTTTTTTGTAATTAAAATTTGAAGTGAATTGAAAAATGTTTTTTTTAAATAAGAATCATGCAGTGAAATGGAGAATGCCTATTTCTAAAGAAAGAAAACTTCACAAGAAAGGAGAAAATTAAGATTGAAATATAAATGAATGGTTGATTAATGCCTTAGTCAAAATGTAAATGAACAAGGAAAATTTGTACGTGTAATATATAATGGTAAATATTGCATCTTTACTAGAAAAAGACTTGTAAAAATGGGCACGGTAGAAAGGAACTGTAAACAATATGCTTAAAATAGAAATGAATAGTAAATATTATGTCTAATCATATTTTTACCTCACAAAGACTTAAATATTGTATCTTCAAGCTAGAAAAATGACACTAAGTCCATTTTTCTTAGGAAACCTCAAAAGAAGAAGCAAGATGTGAAGTTTCTTTGAACTCTAAGGTTGATTATTAATAAAGGGTTTTTTGTTGTAAGCTACTATTTTGGAAAGTTTTTGTTACAACTTTGACCAATGCATGCAAAAATAATACGTATTGAGTCTATGTAGTTTCTAAGTTTTTTCTGTAAGTCATTCATTTATATATTTAATCTATACTTCAAAAGGATTGTAAACCATGTGTCTATAACATTATAAAGCATATTAAGGCTAAAAATTTGTTGTTCAATCCAAATGAGAGGAAAATTTTGGTTGAAATATTAAAATAGAAAGTGAGATCTTAAATTTCAAGATTCTTGGGTTATTTGATGGTCGAGGGATTTTTCTTGAAAATAGATCTGCCTAGAAAATTCTTGTCATGGTTTTGAAAATTACTTATAAAAATAAAATATCCCTTATTGAATAAAAGGGTTTATAATCAATGGTTTTTGTTTCGTTTTTTGTAAGAGGAAAATAGGTTGTAACTATAAAAAGTGTGAGAAATTTGTAGAGCTTGTGTATTTAGTCGTGGATGATTTTGGTGCATTTTAAGATTACTACAAAGAATTGTATATCATGGTTGTGGATTATTTTACTTGCATTATTATTAGTTAGTTTCCCTATTAAAGGTGTAACTTTTCCTTCTATTACTAAAAGAAACAATAAGTTTTTAGTCTTTAAATTGATCAAATTGATAATTTCTTCAAAATTATCTAATTTAGCCTAAGAAATCCATAGACTAATAGATGTTCATAGTATCCTTTTAAGATTTACTTTTGATCTATTTCTTCAAGTGTTTTTCCATAATTTTCTTGACCAATTAATGGCTTCTCTTTAAATATTGGGGTTTTAGATGGTGATAATTGAAATAGGTTTCATAGTTGAGATGGATTTGTTTAAAAACTTGAAATGAGAAGTAATTGTTGGCGTAAAGGGTGGAAAATATGATTTTGTATGGAAACTGGGTTGAGGGGGACCCTTTAATGGCCCGGTGACCTCGAGATTTTAAAGCCAGAAGCCTAATATAATGGTTTTTTTGAAAGGAAAGGAAAGGATATAATGACAAAATCTAATCCTAAGGTGATGTGCTTAATTGCAGTGAAATAAGATTCCAATACTCATTCAAAGCGTCAGAGAAACTTAAAGCTGCCTGCTTTTCATGATTCATTTATTGACATAAAATAATATACATACATCCTTACTACTAAGAAGAGTCATTTGGAACATGATTTAGATAAAGCAAGCTTGATTATTCAATATATATGATCTTGTCTGGTAAATGCCAAGACAATAAAGGAAACCTGGAGTTCTGATTTGATCAAAACGCTTAAAGCGAAGAAATTTGAAACGTTGTTTCTGATCAGAGTTTCTTGCAAATAAACATGTAAAAGAGGCTTGATGTCTCTTGCTAAAACCAGTATTCTTTTTCTTTAAAGCTCTTGGATCTATTTTTCCGTTGGACCTCGTCTTTGTTGACAGAGAGAGTATATATATAGCTGGAGAGAAAACTCCCACCGCTTTGGAAAATTGTAATAGAAAATATCCCACAATCCCCTGTAATGATGCCAGAATCGGAAGATTCTCAATGTCGTTACAACAACAATGAGCTAGAACACAGCATCTGGTCATTCAGTTGCAGGCGCACCCTTTGTAATGATGGCAGTGGTCCCAGCCATACCCGACGCGACAAGTGTCATCCACCACTTGAAGAACCATGAAGAGCAAAGACCTAATAGGCATCAGCCTAGCCTATTGAGAAAACAACAGAATAATGGCATACCGCTATCACCGAATGAAAACTTCCCTTACTGCTGCGGAGAGATTGCAAAGTAGCAACGCGTCTCCCATGGGCTGAGGTCTTTGTTGCAGTGGAGAGAAAGCCACATCAATCGGGTGCGAAAGACGCGTGGCAACGTTTCATAGCCCTCAGTCGCTCACCCCTCTGCCGATTTGAAAAGATGTGAATGGTTGCCACCTAGCAGGAGGTGGGGCTGGCCAACAATAAAAGAAGGTCTGCGGAAGCACTTCGCAGCTCGCAGCTGCTTACTTCATCCCCACATGAAAAACTCGCGATACGCCGCCACGTAGCAAGATGTGGGTCCCTCTGACAATCTTTAGAAGTGATGGCCCTAGCATAAGGCTTTCACAACTCGAAGGGACTTCAAGGAAAAAAGAAATCAAAACCTCCGCAAGTGAGATGCGTGGACGCCCAGCGCAGCCTCTCAGGACCCGAAAGGGAAGCCATTACCCGAAGCTGCCAAAAGAGGATGCGCACAGCGGGAGATCAAAACTCGATGGAAACCAACTAGACTCGGCGATGCATAGGCTGGTGCACACACATCCACAAAAGAAACCCGAAGGGAGCTGTTTGAATATTTATTTTAACAAGAATCTTCAACTGAAGCACTTGAACCGGGTTTAAATGTTATAATAATATGGGACTTAAGAGATTGGTAAAACTTGAGGACCCCACTATGTCAAAACTATTAGATTGGACACAAAAGTTTTAGATATAATGCATCATCCCATGTGGAGGCATTATAATATGTTAGATGAGTTTAATTATATTTATGAAGTTATTAAATAATTTCCATATTATATTTAATGTGGAGGACCATATTCATGGAATATAATTATTCCACTATACAAAAGACATATGTACTCTTTCAATGCAGTTTCAGATTCCCAAAGTTAAAAATGTGGAAGCATAGACAAAGCATGTGAACTTTGTTAAAAGGCCTTGTAAACCTTTTAAGCAAATGCAATTTGTAGGTGCACACCCAAATTCCATAATCTTTCTCAACATTTTTATTAGATTATACTGAATTAGGGTCATTTTAGATGTTCTAACATTCAAATGTCTAAACATCATGGGCTATTTTTTTTAATAAAAGATTTAAGTATTTATTAATCAATATGAACAAGATTAATAATTATATTGATATTATGATTCTAAAATTAAATAAAGTAATAGATAACATTTCATATTGGTTCAATACTTGCTCATATTTTATTCACATTGTAATGAATTCTCTGTTTTTATTGAATTATTATTGTTTGTCTAAAAATTGTTGGTAGATGCTTCAATTTTTAGGTCATTGATGGACTATTATTAGATTAATTTTAGTGACAATTTGTAATGTCTTGAGATCAATTGCAAGATTATTTGTCATTAGTATTTCTAAACAAGGAATGTAAATTATTTTTTTTAATAAAAAATGAAACTTCTTTGTCATGAACACAATGAATTCTCAAGGTGATGAAATTCACAAACAACTCAAGCTTGTTTGCTAGGATGTATAAAGGCATTGACTTCATTGAAGCCCCTATTAAAATTGCTTTCTAACATAAGAACAAAGTTGAGCTCGTTGGTCTAGTTTTTTCAATCTTCATAGGGTTGTGAGGTTCTTGTTTGTTGCATATTCTTATTCTTTTCACATTACAACATTTCTTTAGCCTTGATATACTACAAAATGATAACATTATTCCATTACGATAGAAGGTGCAATACATATTACTTTGTCAAGGTAATTCAAGATTAGAGTTCTATCTAAGAAAAGTCAACACAAGCTAAAATAACTACAAATAACCTAATAAGAATTATATATAAGTTTATTTATCTTATACCAATTAAGAATTATGTTTATAAAGATGTTTGATTTGAAGGTTATGTTATTGATTTCCTTGTATGTGGAAACATTCAATAAAGACAAGGTATTAACAAAATCTTCAACCATTAGAAATGATTCCAATTGAAATATATAGAAGAGGGAAGAACACATAATAAATTCTATGAGAGAGAATGTAATCATAAAAAATAAAGGGAATGTTTTACTAGTAGTAATGGAGGCATGATGCTTTGATGACATCTTGATTTCAAGGGGAAATATTGTATGAGTCTAAGGGATCAAGTCTCATTAGTATGACATTACATTTTAAATATGGTTTGATCTTCTCTATCCCCAAAGTGTGTTGAACTAATCACCATTCAAGCTAACACCATTCAATCCAACTATGGGGTTGTGACACCTCTCACAAATGTATTAGTCCTTGTGAAATAATAGTCTATTATCACACTCCTTTAAAAATGGCATAATTGTCAAACAACTCATTTACTCAATATTATAATTGAAAAAATGGTTAGTAATACCTACTTGTGTTCTAATACCATGATAAAAATTAAGATCTTTGGTTACGAATTATTACAAATAAAATATAAAATAAATAAAATGAGAACCATAGGATGCACATATTTAACACATTACACAACATAGACATGGAGAAAACCCTTTTGAATAAAAAAACCCATAAAACATCATTCTATTCTAAAATGCTTACAAAATTGTCTTTAAAATAATCAATAGAACTTGGGGATATCACTTCTCCTCTCTTTCATGTGGCCAATAGCAAATCTCACGTGCACAGTGATATAATTCACTATCTTATCAAATTTCACTAAATTGATTCTCTTTTAAATGAGAGACAGTCTACTTAAATATAAAAACTTGACAAAATATCTAAAAGGTACTTGCCACACCCATTTAAAACTACCATTTGCAAATAATTGATAATCTAATAGCTTGTTAAATTATTAGTTATCAAATGGTGTATGCTTTATAAAGTATATAATAAACATAATGTTTTATAACCATATATATATGTTACAAGGGTATGACTCTTAACAACATAGTTTTTTCAATAATAAAACCTTACCTTTTCATTATTTAAAAAATATTAATCCATTCTAATATCTGCCCCCCCACTTTGCCCTACCCCCAACTCCCCGACCCCTTCAATAAAAAATTATAAATGTGAGCTATCCAACCATATTTGAAAATTGAACTTTGAAGAAAAGCTCAATAGAATTCTCTCCCACTTGAAATTAAAATAAAAAAATTAAGGCATGCAATTAAGCTATCATTCCACTTTTGTTAGATAATACGATTAGAATTTTGAAGGAAGCATAAGACTTGAATTGATGCTTGCAATAAGTGTGATATATGTCGTGGTGTAGGCTTAAAATTTTAATAAGAAAGACAACCTTATCAAAATTATTTTATACTTTATTAAAAAAACTTTATTCTATTATATTGTCTAATAATAGGGTTTGATGTTTTATGTGGTGTTTGGGATGAATCTATAGAGCCATTATTTTTTGCAAAGGCCAAGTTTTCTTGTTTGTTGATGTTTTATGTGGTGTTTGGGACGAATCTATAGAGCCATTATTTTTCACAAAGGTCAAGTTTTCTTGTTTGTTGATGTTTTATGTGGTGTTTGGGACAAATCTATAGAGCCATTATATATCGCAAAGGCCAAGTTTTCTTGTTTGCCTTGACAAACAAACAAGGAGACCTTATGGACCCATGAAAAAGATAGACTAGGTTGCTCCTATCTAGACTTGTAAAGGACTCAAGGGAGCAATGAGTTTTTGTTGATGTTTTATGTGGTGTTTGGGACAAATCTATAGAGCCATTATATATCGCAAAGGCCAAGTTTTCTTGTTTGCCTTGACAAACAAACAAGGAGACCTTATGGACCCATGAAAAAGATAGACTAGGTTGCTCCTATCTAGACTTGTAAAGGACTCAAGGGAGCAATGAGTTTTTCATAACCAGACACCCAAAAAAACAAGATTAAAAGTTATATTGTTTTATTAAGATTTAATTTAAATTTATTGACCTATATTTTATGAATAAAGTCACACAAATCTATTTTTTATGAGTATAGATGATTTATTTAGCATTCATTGTTTCTCGTGATGTCATCTATTTGAATATTACTCACCTATCTAAGTACTACTTTGACTTAAATATGCCCACTTAACTTCTTGTCTTCTATACAAAACTTTGAACAAAGATTATGCTTTTATAAACCATTCATTATAAAACTCCTTAAACTCATCTTCCTTATCACAAGATAAGAAATTTTGTCCTTAAACAATAAATTATGAAATATGAATTAAAAAAACATTATCACAAAACAAATAATATTATAAAATAAGAATCCAGGAAACCAAACGTGCAAACCTATGTCACCTACCTCAACAAACCACAACAAATTCACGTGACCCATTTTGAATGTTTAAACTTGGCTGTCTTTTTCAAGTGCCCCAATCAAACCCTTACAAAACATTCTCTTTACCACCAATCATAATCAGCCAAACCGTAAAATAAGAAACAACGTCGTTTAACCTTTGAATGATTTAGCCCTACCAATCTTTCTCTTACTTATCTCTACACTATTTGAGGGCACTGGGACACGTCCGCTCTTAGTCAAACCACGGTCCTTTGTTTAAGCCTTTAAATGGCGGAAGCCGAGAAATGAAGAAGGGCGGCAAATGCAAAGAGAAGTTCTGGACGCTGTTATGCTAATTGCCAGCGGCTTCCGTGTCCTCCACTGTTGTCACTATGTGGGAGAAAAGTGGGGTCTTTAAGCGGCACGGCCTTAACGCGCGCAGAAGCCGCGGGCGACGTGACCAGGGGCTATTGTTATTCGCTTTGTGCTCTGTTCTCTTGTTTGTTGTTGTGAGGGTTTCAAGCCCAGGGTTTTTTGGTCGATGAGCATGGCGCCTTAGTTGCAATGGCGTCGAGGCAGACAGGATGGAGCCAGGCAGAAGTAACCAGATGGCCGGCGGTTTGGGGAATAATGTCACGTGTTTTGCTCCACTCACGTCCAAGGTTCGACACCGTCGAAGTAGCAGAGCGAGTGGAGCCTGTTGCCCAGGTTTGGACATTCTCAAGGGAAATGAAGCGTTTCTATTCCGTTGCTTGGGACGTTATTTGAAGAAAATTTTCCCGTTTTTACTACATTATATACTGTTTTTAAAGTTTAAACCCCCTTGCCCATCCACTCGGCAATTCTTTCTTGTTTGAAAGCCAATAGTTGAGCTTTTAACAATATCGGAATGTATTATGATGGATGCTTGATTAATGACAAAGCAGCCTCTTAGCTATTGGTGTATTTTATGGTATCTGTATTTGTTAGGGCATTCCCGCATGTGAGTATTTCTGAAGCTGTCGTATCATGAAGATTTTCTTTCTTCTTTTTCCTTGAATACATTATGTGCATGATTTTTTGAAATTAGCACATAATTTTTTATTTTTTTTAATGTTCTGCTGCTTAGATCTTAATATACTGGTAAGAAATATGGATGATTGATAGCTTGAAAGTGCCAAATCATTGCAGCGGTGACAGTAAAATAGTATTTAATAATCGACTTTGTACTATTCTGGACATTATCTAAGCTTTGCATGAGCTTGCCGATGGTTCTCTTATAATTGTTATTTTTGTCTATCTTCGTTGCAGGGACTTTGCTTAATACAAGAATCTCTGAACTACTTTGCTGTTTTGGTTAGTATTTTATAGGCATTTCAATTAAAAGGAATAAAAAACGATCTAAGATTTTACATTGATGAATCAAATGATTATGCTTTTAAGTTCTGTTTTAACCTGTGACGTTATATATAATTGCTATATTATGCTTTGTGTATATGGATTTATATTGAATTTCTAACACATGCAATAGGTGAAGGATATTTATTGCTTTCTTTACTTGGTTTTTTATCCTTATTTCTATAAAACAAGGACTTTGCATTATAAGTTAATGCAGTTTCTCATTCAATTTTAAAATAGTCAGTCACTTATGAATGTTAATAGCAAGTCCTTGGAGCAGTGACTATCTATGCCGTCAGTCTTTGTGAGCATTTTTGACACCAGTTGAGAGCAGGCCCACCTGAACGCAGGGTACCTATCCTTGGATAGACACAAACCCTGGCCTTCTTAGTGAAATCATTCTACCTTCTCTGCCAAAGTCAATTTGGGGAACTCTTTACTTCGATCTTAAAATATTTATTGTATTATGAAAAAAATTAAAATTGAAACTTCTTAAATAATAAATAATATTTAATCTTAAATAGAGAGAGCATCTATATCTGAAATTTAATATCCATGTGGCTGGTAAAAAATAAAGGTCAAATTTGGGGAACCTTTTATATTATTATAAGTCTCTATTCTGAAATTGTTTTTGTGATTGTCTATTCATATTCCTATTTAATATAATCGTTTTCATTTCTTATCTAAACCTATGAGATAGGTCATATCACAGCTTTAAAATCTACTGTATACTTTTTGGTCGTAGGAAGTCCATGTAATTAAGTAGTGGTTGTTTCATTGCAAACAAATGTTTGAAAATGTACTGTTATGCTGCTTGCTTTTAACTTTTAAGTGATTCTTGGAATGAGCGGGAAGTGCTTAAAGGATGAGTTAGTGATATGTTTTAGTAATCCATTATTTGTAAGCAATTGTTCCGAAGGTATGAGTTTATGCAGTGTTCTTTGTGAATGAAGTTTGTTTAACAAGAGCTTTATGAACAATCAAACATTTTTTTATTTTAATGCTACCCAATTTTGTTGGTTTAAACGTTTAATTTTTTACTAGAAAAAGTGAGTTATATGGGGATTCAAAATAGTGATTGAAGAAAGACCAGGATAACAATGGTTATAGGGATCCAGATACCATGATACATTGGAAAGGGTTGGAATCCCTCTAAAGAATCTGTTATTAATTTCCTATATCACTAAAAATCTACAGGTTACAGCATAGTAGCATTCCATGTACATGGGATTGACATGGTGCTGTAAAAGTATAAATGGAATTCAATTACGTGGGTCCAAAACAGGAAAAACTTGGTAAAAATTTGGAAACTAAATAACAATGTACTAATTGTAAAAGTAGAGAACATAAACTGGTTTTGTTATTTCATGTCAACTATACTGCTTATAGATAAAACAAATGTTGTACAGTACAAAAATGGTTGATTATAAAAGATTGTATAGTTCTTTTCAAAAAGCTATTTTACTTTCACTTAAGAGGATTTATACAAAAACTAAGCATACAGTTGGCTTTAAAACAGTAGGCTGTTCTTTATACTTTTAGTTTTGGTTTGCTGAGTCAATACTGAGTAAATGTGATGCTACTATAGTTTCTACCATCAGACTTTGGATCTTACCCTCTCTCAGCTATCAGTTCAAAATCAACTTAGCACAAACCTGTTGGATCAGAAAAAGACAAATAACAGAATTTATACCATCAAAAACACGAACAACATATAGGATTGAATTCTCTAGATTGATTACAAAAGCAATAGGCTTTATAAAAACCCTTGCAAGGAAACTACCCAAACCACCTACTTCTATACAACTTGAACAACCACAAAAGGATTAATAAGCTAAATTAATTTAAACAAGTTTTTTGGATCACAAGACCCAACAAACCTACCTTGATTGAATGGGCAAACAATAAGAGAATCTAGAGCCTCTGGTAGCTATTCTGCAACTTTGCCAATCCTTGTCTTCTGTAACTAGTACTGGTCAACTTGTGCCTCTTACACTCAACATGCCTTTAAACATCTATACCTTGCATGTGATGTAAACAACACGTATATTACTCACTTTGCTTCACACTCCTCAGAGAGCAACACTTGCCAATTTGTACTGATCACAAACGACTGATCACCAAAACTGTCAACCTAATTCCCCCCACCCTGTTCCCTGCCCGCCTCACCCCCATCACACACAATGGAAAAAATAGCATTCCACCACCTCTGGTCCTCATCAAAGCTCAGAAAAGGGAAAAATAAAATGGGATGAAACAGCCAACACACCAAAATGAAACTGGAAAGAAAAACTGCAACAACATCATTCTGAAAACAGGAAATGCAACTATTCCTATCATAACTGCCCAACTTTGAGTGAGAAGCTAATTTGAGATAGGCACGATCCTTGATCCTCTTGGTGAGTTTGCCTACCTCCACTAAAACCTCTTTATTCTTTTCTTGATTCATCAGCAGTTGAAGAGAGAATAATACCAACAATAAGACCATAAAGTATCAGGGCTTTGACAAAGATCAAGATAAGAATCATGCCTACAAAGAGCTTCATTTCTTGTCCTAATGCCCATAACACCTTATTCTAGCATCACTCATGATGCAATAGCCATGCCCACAGAAAAACCAGAAAGTTCACAAGCCATTCCAAAACGATAGATGTGCATGGGCATCAAAGAAATAATATGGTTTGGTGTTGGGATTGATTCTTTTGCTAGTGAGAGTGATAATTAAACCATAAATACCTAGAACGCCAGCCATAATAACTGGAACAATGAATTTCATGACAAGATCTGGACTTGTAATGCCCATTGAGGCTACACCAACACCACTTTTTGTTGTTCCATATGCAGCACCCATACAAGAGAATATGAGAACTGCTGCAGTGCCTAAGAAGCTGGAGGATGGAGCAGTCTCATCTCTGCTTTATACCTCCATCATTCTTTTCTCTCTCTTCAGACATGCTGTTATAACATCATCAGAACCCTTGGTGAGAAGCACTGTAACAGTTCTTCATCTGTTTGTGTCTAATGTGAACCATCTTTTCTACTAAAACAACACTTCAGCAGATTCAATCGCTGGACCACTTGATTTCCATGAGTTGGAGCAGCAAGAAGATTGCCATGATCTTGTCTGAGAATCTCGGATAACAACAACAAACTCACTATCAAAACAGTCAGAGACAAAGTACTGATATTCCATTTATTTAAATGCTTGCACTCTTATCTTTGCCCTTGCTGCTGGCACCCATGAGCTTGTGAGAATTGAGCAACATTATTTTGTTCTTGGAGGACTTCTGTACTACAATTCTCTGTATGGCTGATGTGTTGCCTACAACCAGGGAAATCCCATCCCCAACCAGTTCAAACACACTCCATGGTGTAATCATTGAAAACTCTCTTCCCCTTTGGCTGCCTGCTCCCTCATCACTCTCATGGCTCAGCCATTGTTAAGGCTTTAATACCGCTTGGTGGATCAGAAAAACACAAATGACAGAATTTACTTCATCAAAAACACAAATAGCATAGAATTGAATACACCAGATTGATTACAAACACAATACAACTATTCCAACTACCCAATCTACCTATTCCTGTATACCCTGAACAACTGCAAAGGGAATAATAAATTAAATTAATCAAAACAAATACTT
Organism: Sequoia sempervirens; assembly: GCA_007258455.2. NCBI lineage: Eukaryota > Viridiplantae > Streptophyta > Pinopsida > Cupressales > Cupressaceae > Sequoia > Sequoia sempervirens. Next base: position 12,548 of record VDFB02303419.1, read on the forward strand.
TGGATCAGAAGACCCAACAAAATCTTGTGATTCAATTAATCTCATGCAATATTCCAATTGTGGTGTTTGCCGCTCATAGGTTTGGAGTATTTGTGTATATCCTGCACTCAATTTCATTCCATGTGTATCTGGCTTTCCCACCAAGATAAGATTAGAAAGCTACCACATAATACCATTCTCTTTGCATTCAATTTTATTATTTTATGATAGATAAGTGAGTAGTTTTATTTGGGACCTATGCCCTTTAGTGTCTCAATGGGCTTAAAAGCTTGGACAGAACTGGCTTAGTCATAAAACAACTGCGAAAAAACCTTATCATGGGCTTAAAAGCTAGGGTACATGGCTTAGTCGTAAAATAACTGTGAAAAAAGCTTATTATAGATAACCTGAACCTGGAAAACTAGATACATTTTTCTGTAAGTCAATATGAAAGAAGTATGAGCTAAGACAAGGAAACTGCAAAGCTATTGAAACAAAATACAAAATATTGTTAAGAGAGGTCAGTGATTGGGTGGGTCACTAAGCTGACCAAGGGTTTTCATCCAGGTCAGCTTGGTGATCCCATGCCATGCCCAAGTTGAGCTTGCTGCCATGCCATCTGTATTTTCCAGCATCCACTGATCTGACACCAAAACTTACTCTTGTTCATGGCACATAGCGGCATTCCTTACCTCATCGAATTCTCCTACCTTGGTCTCTTCCTCTGCCAGTTGCATTTCTTCCCATCCTACTATGTTTTCTCAAGAGTTATGTCCAAAAATCAGTAGGAAGTTTCTTTCTAAGAAGGCTTGCAAGGGGAGACTCACATGACCTAGATTGTCTTTGTTTCACTTTCTTTTGGTATGATGGTGAAAAATTGATTACCTAAGTTTGCTTAAGGTTTTAATCGATCACCAATACGCTAGACAAGACTAAGAAAAGATAAAAGTTTTTGTGTTTTTGTTTTATTAGCCTGCTGCTTTTACTAATAGAAAACTAAACAATTCTTGCCTAGAAAATTTTCTTTTTCCTACTTAAACTATGTTAAGAGAAAGAGAGAGAGAGAGTTGGGTGAATGATAATGAGAATAACTGGAACCTGAAAGTCACAATTAAAAAATAGAGTTAACAGTATAGAAGAAAAAATCAAAACAAACCTGACAGATAATCTGAATGGCTTACTGTTCAAGACATTAGCGTGGTGCGGTGTCATTCAGTTGGTGCTCTGTAGTCTTGTCTATGTGTTGTCCTCTGGAATATTTGCAAAATATAAAAATCTTTATGGATTTCTGGATTTTCTTCACACAATTGAGCCACAACATTAGTATCCTTCCAGAGAAACTTGAGATTGACCTCTACTATATGGAAGTTCAATACAAACTTGGACCACACTCTATATGACCAAGAAGGCGGGAAATTTTTTGATGAATTTATGAAGACGCTGCCATATAGGGTTTATTGCTATTGGAATGAATCATGTGGTGTTCAAATCATGCATTTGCACTAGAGGCAATATGTTCACAAAAGAAGACATGACAATTTCAGATCTTCAGAGCCAAGATATTGCTTAATAATAATGATCAAGGATATCTATGTTTCCACTTGAAATCTTACATTAGTGTTGAGGTAAAGATGTACAACTCTCACATTTTTGGTGAAACTTCTAGGATTGCTAAACATGGTAAATAAATAAGAAATATGTGTGCCTTAGAAAGCAAACCATTATTTCTAGCTTGTGAACACATGAAAATGACGAAAATCCCAAAACAAATGATAGTGGTATGGCCTTGCACACTTCAAATTCTTGTTGCTCAAGTGCTGAACCAGTCCAAAGGCTATTCATGTCAACCTAAGAAACTTTATATGTCTACAGCATGAGAGGAAATCATGTACCATTCTTAAAAGATCTTAGCATCCCTTTCAGGAATTTCCTCTCCATTTTTCTTGCAACCATTAGTTATTTTTGGTAAAGAGGGCTCAATCTTACCCCACCCTCTCAGCATTGGGTGTCATTTATAGTGAGGGCAATCTGCTTGTGTCTCTTCAATGTCCAGGGTTTCCCTTCTTATTTTTGCTTCCCAAACTATAATTCACTCTTTGAGAGCAGTGGGTGCAGTTTGCTATATGCCCATTTTACCACAAAATTGGTGCTACACTGTAGTAGAAGATAATCTACTGCCTCTTACTGCATGTTGCATGGTGCACGGGTGCAGTTTACTATATGCTCATTTTACCACAAAATTGGTGCTACACTGTAGTAGAAGATAATCAGCTGCCTCTTACTGCATGTTGCATGGTGCATGCTTCTAGTGTCGAATTTTTTCCTCATAGCCAGTCAATGATGAGGGTCTAGCCAGTTAAAAAATTGGTCCTTCTGGGATATTGTCTAATACTCCAGGTGGGGGCTTTGAAGAGGGACATTATGTAGATTGGAATGGTTCTGGAGATTGCCAGACAATATATGCTTGAAGCATCTAGCCTTCTCTATAGTTGGTTTTCCTACGATATGTGTATCATCCAAAAAGTGTAGATGAGCAATATTCTGGATTGTGGAAGAAGCCCGCAGGCCCTTCAAATTCCCCTCTCCCCCTCCCCTTGAGTGTTCTTGTGGCTCAACCTAGAGCTTCCTCCATTATGAAGAGATAAAGGAAAAGGTTCCAGAGCATTCTTGGTGGCCCTTTTACTTTTAAACCTCTTGAGGCCAGGAAAAAACTTGCTGGAATCTCATTTACCAACACTCCATATGGTCCAAACAAAAAAGTTGCTGGAATCTCATTTACAAACACTCCATAGAGTCCATACCCACTGGCCCTTTATGAAAAGACAGACTTAGCAAGGATTTTATTGAAGCAAGTCTAGTTCACCTTGCTATATTCTTTGTTCATGTCCAATATAGTCAACATTCTTGCCCTTTTCCTGTGATGAATAGAGTGTAAGGGTTCTCAAGCAATAGGATTCCATCTAGAATTTGTCAACCTGCAACGAACTCTCCTGGCTTGTCTGCAGTGATTTTTTGCAGTCTTTCTTTCAATCTATTAGCCATTATCTGTGTCTTTATCTTCATTGACAATTTTACACAGAGAAAGGGCCAAGAAATGTCAAAACATTCTGGGTCTTCTTTTTTCTGAAATAAGGACCAAGAAGGTTGTATTTCATTCTTTCAGAGTCTCCTCTCTTTTTAGAATCTTCAGTGCCATCTACCATATGCCAAAGCTTTTGGAAAAGGAATGCATTGAATCCATCTAAATCAACTCCAGGGGCCTTGTCAGAGCCCAGACCGAAGATTGTTTTTTTTAAAACTCTTCTGGGTATATGGGAGCCAGTAAGGACTGATTATCCCTATCAAGAATCAGACAAGAGATATGTTAAGGAGCGTAGTTTGATTTATAGTCATTTTTTTTAACAAATCCTGTTAGAAATTGGCCACTTCTTTGCTGATGTCTTCATTATTAATGACAATTGAATTTACTGTTGTTCAGGCTCAACTAATTCAGTTCTTATCTTCATTGAAAATGTTACACACAGCAATAAGTGGAGTGTCATTGAAAGATTCTTTTTTTTTTTTAATATAATGTCCAAGAAGGTTGTATTTTATTCTTTGAAAAGATCCTCTTTTTTAGAATCTTCTGTCAGTCACTGCTTTGACACTTATGATATGCTGAAATTTTAAAAACAACAGCATGACATCCATCAGGTCTGGAGGCCTTGTCAGGGCCAATACTGAAAACTGCTCTCTTTACCTCTTATGGTGATATGGGAATATTAAGGACTAATTCTTCCCATCTAAAATCAGACAAGGGATATTCTGAAGGAGTTTAATTTGATTTTAGTTCCATAACTTATTCTTCTAATAAATTCTTATTGAAACAAACTGCTTCTTTTGATTTTAGGCAGGCAAAATAATTTCATGTTTTGCGCCCCTTATTTTAGCTATTTTGTTCTGCATTTTTGCTTCCAAAAGGTCTTTGCTAAAGTTTGTATAGCTCCTCTATTAAATCCTTTCCTATCTAGTAATTGTCTTGATCTATCCGTTTGAGGGAAAATTTACCCTAAAATTTTTCCAGTATTCACATTATGATTATCCTACATCTTTTCTAGAATAGATCACTGAAGCTCTCTTCTTTCCTTTTTGTAGCTCCCTTTAGACATTTTAGATTCTTTTGCCTAGTTTTTCCACCTTTTTGAATATTTCTAAGATTGTCCTCAAAGAATGTATCTTGCATCCACATGAACTCAATTTTGATGGGGATTTTCTTAGGCTTGGAATCATCTTCCAGAGACAGCAAGATTCGCAAGTGATTTTAGCCTTGGAATTTTTGGAATATAAGAACAAAATTTTAGACCTGAGGCAAACCCATTCTGGACTGAGATAGCAGTCATGTCTTTGCACAATGACTTGCTCTTCTTGGTGGCTATCAGGTCCATGTGAACAAGCCTAATTTGGGCTCAATGTCTAGAATTGGTAAGTCATTGCGTATTTGATTAAAGTCTACCAGGTTCGGAGTAACTCCTGATTTTCATTATTCCTTTTTTGAAAATTTTAATGTTGCATTTAAGAACCCCCATATATCCAATTGATGTCATCGTTTCAACATTTATTCTTATCTGAAGTCAGGTTTTTCCAGTAAATTTTGTTTTTCTTCGAGAAGATTTTTCGTAGTCGCCCCTTAAACAACATAGTCAGGAAACAATTAGTACTTTAATATGCTTTGCACAGTGAGGATTAAGGTTATATTAACCTAAATCAAGTTTATATATTGTCATAATCAAAGCTTTAGGAGAAAAAGCTTTATGCAGTTTTCCGATTTTGGTCTATCCTTGGAGATTGGTAGGAGAGTGCAGGGAAAGGAAAAGGGGTTCTGTGATAAAATTTTCTATAAGAAATATAAAAAGTGATGTGAAACAGGTCCACAGGCATTGAAAAGAGCAATAAAGAGCAATCTTTTTTGCTATTTTGGGGTAGTCATGATATTAAGTATCAAACAATTATAACAAAATATAGGTTAATTATCTTGACACATATAATGTATTGAGCATATTTGGGATGAAGACTTATAGATTCAATAGAAAGGACTTCTCTTCTCCATACTTAGTGTATACTATGGGGATATTGAGAGCCAATGCCAAATAAATTTAGGGTGTAGGTGATCAAAAAAGAACAAATGATACTAGTAGTTTCCTATAATGCCAAAAAGGAAGGGGGAGGGTTCTGTATATAATCTTGAATTTTGTTTGTACAGAGAATGCATATGGCAGGGAAAATCTTATAGTAGTGTTGGCAATCCATTGCTACTTCTTCTGTTGGGATACTTTAGCTCACCAACTTGGTTTCTAACAAAGTTGTAAATCTTGTGTATCCTCACATAAAGATACGGGAATAGCAATTTTGTGTAGAGGTATAGAAACTGGTGCAGGAACTTGGGTTTAACATGTTTTGTGTAGAGGTATAGAAACTGGTGCAGGAACTTGGGTTTAACACATGGACTAGTAAATAAACTGTTGTCATATTGAACATAGAAACTCACATTGCAGACTGGGATAGAAATTCAGGTTTAAGAAATTATGGTCCAGTCAGAGGGACTGGATTTATGACCAGCTTAGAAATTCGAGTTCAAGATATAATGAGGTAGGTGTAGAAACTCTGGCCTTCTACTCTGTTTTGTAATTCAGGTTTAATACGTTTTTGATTAGACATTGAGGCTTTGGCCTCATACGTGATAGAATTAAGATATCATTGACTATGCGTGACAATTTGGCCAAAACAGTGTTTACAAGAGTGATTACAGAATTCAAGCATAGCCACCACAAATGACCGAAAAATATGGCATTGACTAAAATAACTGTAATAGGTGATAAAATTAACTACCCGATTCTGAGATAAGTAGACATTCAATTAAAAAAATTCTAGCATTTACTATTTGAACATTCATCATATATTAATTGCAATCTTCAAAAGTACATGTAGGAAAAGGGAAAACACATTAAACCATTTCCTTGGGGCAGGGTGGGGGTTAAATTTGTGAAATAGGTATCACAAACGTAGTGAATATTTTCATTATCCTCAATGAAACTCTTTGGCACTTAACATATGCAAAACATTTTGTACAGCACAGGTGAAAAACAAAGATGCAAACTGCAGTTGTGGTAGTGACGATAGCAAGAATGAGTTTATGTTGGAGGAAGGTCATTTCTCCTTATCATGTGGAAAATATGGTAATTTCAGCAGGGACCTACCACTTTGAGTAGAATGAACCTCAAAATCTGATTTTTATGTGAAATTGGTGGTCACAATGCTGAAGGCTTCCTCATGCTACTCAAGAAACTGAGAGAAAAGAAACTCCTAAATATGCTTTATCATTATGCTGTTGCTATGTCCCAAAATACAGTTTTGCTGAACATCCATGCACAGTGCTTAAATGTAAACAGTAGACTAGACATAAGATTGAGGTTCAATAAAATGACACGAGACTTGCAAGCTGTTTGTATTCAACCTCTAATGCAACGAAATAAATATAGAGTGACAATCAAAGCAGGTAATGGTGAAAACAACATAGGTTAAGTGTGAAGAGTCCTTTTACATAATTACTGATTTTGAAAATTCAATCTGGTTTGGGAGGCCGAAAAAATTCAGTAAAATTTCTCTAGGAATTGAAAAAACCAGACTGAATCAGACAAATCTTTCAGTAAAGTTTCAGATCTGGCCAGATTTGGTAGCAATGCTTTCTTATATATGCCACAACAACAAAATTTACTGAAGGGGTCTGCTGTACTTCAAATTGCATCATGCCACTGACATTTATCTATATTACTCTTGTAAAAATGCAGGAATGAAATGTCATAGCCTTCTAAAAGATCATGACTCCATAAGTTGGAGCTTTGCCTTCATACATCTATCTCAATTGCTTTATGGAACTCTATGGAGTTCCTCTTTTCTCTTGTCCAAGGTCTTCATGTGATGTTATTCGAGTTAAAGATTTTAGCTACACAAAGACTACAAAACAAGCTTCTACCAAACTTCCTTGGATTCACATGGTTCTCGAAGTATAGGAAAGAGCTCTGCCATTACTTAAAGGTTAATGGGTATTGCTTACCTTGTACGAGACCGTTGACCTTCATAAGTCAAGTGGAGGAATTTGACTCTTGTGCTAGATATATGTGGCTATCAATTAACATAGGAGTTTCACATTACAAACTATTTGTTGTTGTTTTTAACTTCCCTCTAGTTTACTTACTATATGCAATGTCAAGGAATGGGGAATCACTATTCATTTTTTGACCTTTGTCTTGAGCTCTCCAAGTTCTAGACAATGGGAAATGTTATCCTCATAGGCGACTTCAATCATTGTATAGGGAAACCTACAATGCTCACAATTTGAGTCTAGTACAAATCCATTGAGATTATATGAGATAGGAAAGAGATATACAAGCATTTAGCTGATCATATCTTTGCATCTTATGGGAGACACTTTATTGGTCTAGGTGAATCTCATGATTCATTAATGTTGAATGGAGTCTCTTGCTTTCGTGTTTTGGTGACTTTATTTGTTATCCTTATGCCAATGGAGCTAGTGTTGTAGACTAGGTTTTGACCTACAAATCTTTGTGGCCATTAATCTCTTGTTTTTGAGTGGATGCTCTTACTCTCTTTGTAGGACCATGCACCAATATCCTTTAAGATTGTTATACCCATCCTTTGTGATGCAAATATTCCCTTTTATACTTGCAATACTACTATTTGTGCTTACTATGAGCATAATTTTCATGATACATATTCTAAAAAACTTGGAACTAAACCTTGCTGGCATTTTCAATTCATAATCCAATTGAAAAAGTTGAATTTATCTATAGAACAAAATTGGAATACAACCCTTCAATCCTTCACACGCTCCATTCATAATCATTCCACTAGCCTTCACCCTCGACTTGGACATTGCCCTTGTAATGCTCGGTTTGTTAGTAGTTGTAGATTTCTTCATAAGCTTACAACTCATGTTATTTGCCGACATCCTTATTATAGGAAGAAGTATATTCAAAACATTTATTGTTGTTTTTGATGCAAAAAGAAGAGGCTATTGAATAAATAAGACATACTTGACATGTTTAGTTTCAATGCAAAATCCTTCTCGATAAACTTCCTACCAAGGAAATCCTTGTACCATTTTTGACAAAGATACTAGGTCCAATTACACATCTTTTATTTACAACATTCTAAACCAACTTTCAATTTAAGAGGGCAGCAGGTTGCAAGGTAAGTGTTTGTGCAGTAGGTTGCAAGATAAGTGTTTCTTTACAAATCATAATTAAATTGGGAAATCCTAATGAATCTTATATCATTTGTAAATCAACTAATGAACATGAATATGAGATATTCTCACCCTAAGGTAAGTGTTTCTTTACCTAGACCAATAAATTGTCACCCATAAGATGGGAAGATATGATCAACTAAATGCTTGTAAATCTCTTTCCTATCTCATATAATCTCAATGGATTTGTACTAGACTCAAATTGTGAGCATTGCAGGTTTCTCTATGAGGATAACATTTCCCATTGTCTAGAACTTTGGAGAGCTCAAGACAAAGGTCAATGAATAGTGATTCCCCATTCCTTAATATGGCATATAGTGAGTAAACTAGGGGGAAGTTAAAAACAACAAATAGTTTGTAATGTGAAACTCCTATATTATTTGATAGCCACATAAGTCAACTAATGAAAATGATGAGATATTCTCAACCTAATGAATATCTCATATCATTTGTACCATATTTAAATTGGGAAACCAACAAGAGCCAAGTAATTATAGGACCATCATGATTGGGCACACCTTGAGCAAGCTATTTGCTACAGTGTTGGATGATTTGATTTCTACATTTTAAGATTTTAAGAAACATTGGGTTATAGCACAAGCAAGGTTTAGAAAGAATCATTGAACAATATATCATATATTAAGGTTTAGAGCAATAATTGAAGAAGAGCTCATTAGTGTAAGGTTTGTTGTTATATTGTTGATTTTTAAAAGGCATTTGATGCTATTCCTAGACAACTTCTAATCAAGCAGCCTTAAGACTTACATATTCTAGAACTTTTGGTTATTCTTGTCATGACACTTAATACACATGAGACAATGTTTCTAGC
>VDFB02303420.1:0-24761 GCA_007258455.2 Sequoia sempervirens
TGTTGCTGTTCTAACACCGCTTGTTGTTCTGCTTGTTCTTGTTCCCACAACGCTTGTTGTTGGGCTGCCAATTCTGCTACTTCTTGTTGTTCTTGATATTGTTTTAATGTTTGTTGGTATGCTTGCCATTGCGCTGCTTGTGCAAGAAGTTGTGCTTGTGCTTGTGCTTGTTGTGCTTGCGCTTGAGCTTGTGCTTGGGCTTGCGCTTGTGCGGTTTGTTGTTGCAATAAAAGTTGTGCTTGAGCGACTCTTTGTGCTTGCAGTGCTTGTGCGGCTTGGGCGGCTTGTTGTTGTTGCTGTTGCAATAAAGCTTTGGCTTGTTGTGCTTGTTGTGCTTCTAATGCAGCTTGTGCGGTTTTGGCAGCTTGCACAGCTTGAGCGGCCTGTTGCACGGCTTTTTGTTTTTGCACTTGTTGATAGCCTCTTTGGAAAGCAGCTTGCAATGTTGCGTCGAATTGGTTTGATGTGGTGAACGTTGGTGGTGATGGGGGTGGTGGTGGATTTGGAATGGCTTTTGTGGTGGTGGTGAATGATGATGTTGTGTTGATTATTTGGTTGGTGGATGGTGTTGTCATGTTGATTACATGATTGGTGGATGGTGTTGTTGATGTGGTAAGTGGCGTCGTTGATGTGATTGGCCCTTGAGAGACCATACTTTGCAATGTTGTGGGGGTGTTTGATGATGTTTCCATTGCTTGCGTGTTTGTCGTTTGTTGTTGTGATGTCAACAATAATTTTTGAGTGTTTGGCAAGATGTTTTGATTGATGGTTGGGATGTATGTTTGATGGATACTTGGTAGAGGGGGAAGCCCTAAACCAAGGAGTGGTGTTGATGACAATGGTGATGGTGGGAGAGGTGGAAATGTAAGGGGGTGAATCCTTGCGAAAGTGTTGTGGTGTTGAAAATGCCCCCTTGTCCGAATATGTCTCCCTCCTCTTGTGAATTTGTGAGAAGAGGTGTTTGTGGTGCTCCGTGAAAAGATGTTGATGATAGGTCATAATGTAAAGTGAGAGGAACATTTTGGTGTAATGGATTATGGAAGATTTTTTGTTCCACTGTGGTGTTTGCGTCCAAGTTTTGGTTATTCACAAGGGGATGTGATTGAAGTTCATTGAGGAATGTGTTTCCCTTTGTTAACGTTGGGTTGAGTTGGAGCAAATGATGTTGTGATTTGCGGGATATTTTCCATGACATTTTGAGATGGGGGTGTGGATGAAATGGGGATGGTGGATGAGATTGGTGGAAAAGATGTCTCTACTATAGTGGTTACATCAAAATCCGAAGGCAACTTGGCTCCTTGTTTTGCTAGTTCAAGCATGTACAACGAAGGGTTAAGTCTCATCATGATGTTGATGATTCTATGGTTGTCCGGATTTTGGAGCATTTCAGCTATTTCTTCACGAGACATTCCAAAGGTGAGGTCCTCTCCTTGATTTTCTTCTTGTGGGTTTTGTGATGATGAGGGGACCAATGGATTGCTTGATTCTGCAAGATTCATTTCTGCATTTGTTTGGCTAAGGTCACTTGAAGTGGGAGTTTCTTTGTGGGCTTCCATACTCTTCTTGTATTGAGATCTCGTTTGAACCATAAAACAAGGATCAATCTTCGAGAATATGGGAGATGAATCTCTTGATTCCTTGGATTAATCTCTATTTTATGTCCCAAAGTGAAAGTTTTTAGGATGCTTTTTAGGATCAAATGTGATGATGATATGATGGTGATGTTCAAAGATGGATGTTATGGAGGTTTTTTGGCTTTTGATAAATCTTGAATGAAATACTAGGCTTTGGATTTTTGATTGGTTTGATTTTTTTGGATTTTGAGACTTTGTCCTTGATCTTGATTTGGATTTTTTTTGGATTTTGAACAAAAGGAACCCTAAGATGTTTGATAATGATCTAAAGGATAGTTGTGTTCAAAGGATGATGATTTGGATATGTGTGAGGAGAAGGATACATCTACCCACACCTACCCAAATAGGATGATTGTTTCACTAAGTATATGAGAAGGATTCATCTACATACACTAAGCTAGATAAGATGATTTGGATGACTTTGACTAAAGATATGCAAAAGGATGCATTCACACATTCCTAGCCAAAAGGTGTTTTGATAATTGTTTTCAAGGACTTGGTCTCAATGAGTTTGGATGATTGCTTGATTTTGTCATAAAGCCTAGTACTTCAAGGATGATTTCAAGGTTTTTCAAAAGATGATTTGTGAGATGGATGAAAGAGGTTTGATTTGTTTTGATCCTTAGATGAACCTAAAAAGACTACTTTGTATTTTCCAAGACCTAGGTATTGAAGAGAATGCATATGCTTCTGAAAGACCTTTGTTAACCAAGGAATGATTTGAACATTTTGGATTTCCAATCAATGATTTGTGCTTTTGGGATTTGGAGTCTTCAACACACATGAAAGTTCATTTTGCTTAGTCTTTGCTTAATGGATTTATTTTACCAAAAACAATCTCCTTGATTAAAGTTTCAAACTAATATGTCCAATTTCTTAATTTCTTTAAACCCTACAAGATATTTTATGTGGAAATTCAATGAACTTTAAGGCAAGGGTTTTCCTATTGTTTACTCAAGAAGACAAATTGAGATATAATCCAATGCTTAGGAACCTCTACGAACGTGAATTCGCAGGGAAAGCAGTAACATATGGATTGAGTCAATGATATTTGTCCTAAAGAGGGTTTGAAATTTTGAGAACCATGTTGAATGTTTGTTTGCAAAATGTTTTCGAATACACACTGTGTTTTCAAACAAAGAATAATTACAAGCCCTATGGATGTGTAAGACTATATTTGTTGGATTCCCACTTGGACAAGTCCAGCTACGCTTATCCCTAGCGGATGGTTAGATGCTTGACCCCACTGGCTCCCCTCCGGCTCATTAACGTCAATCGGGCCAAGCATCAACACCCATGAAACTCCCATGGCGTGCTTTCCATCTCTACTAGAAGACCGTAAGAGTGTGGGGTGGCCGAATGACCGTTCTTGCACCAACAAATAGATTAAGGATTTTGGAAAATTCTAGCACATGGGTTCTAGTAAGGACTTTCCGTTCGTGGAGATTGACCCATACGGCAAGAGTCCCCTTTCGGATCCATCTTGTCGGAGCCAACCGCGTGATTATGGTGTTTAACCAAAACCCTCATTTATATCCCGGCTGGAAATACTCTTGGCTTTAGAGTGTTACCGGTTGAGTCGTCACTTGGGTGAGTACTTTTTCCCCAAGGCAGGCCCTCTAAGATAAACAAAAGAAAAATAGAATGATGTATTCTATTGAGGAGGCTAAGTTGAAAATACGATTACCAAGTTTTGGTTCATGATAGTAGGATGTTAGAATCCTGATGAGGAAACTTGACTCAATAATCTAGATTTGTTTTGATAATTTGACACTTTGTATTTTGAAAGATCCGGGTTTATGTTTGAAAACAATTTGACTTGTAAAAACCTACCTGAAACTTTCAGGCTTTTAGGACACCGTTTGAACTGTGAAATGTTTCTAACTGGTAAAAACTTGAGTTTCTGATGGTAATGATCTATTAGACGTTTCTAAAAGGTCTCTAATTTTCAGTTCTATGTAAGCGCTAAAACATAAGGTAGAAGCACTGAAATAGAACACAAAAGTGCTAAAAGCTCTGGTAAAAGCACTGTCCAACATAGCAGAAGTGCTAAAATAGACTACAAATGCATTGTAAGACTGGTCGACACTGGTAATGTTTGATACTGACAAAAGCGCTATCAAATTGGTCAAAAGTGCTGAAACAGATGGCATAAGCACTATTTTTTACTGAGTATGCTAAAATATAGCATAGATGTGCTAGAACAGAGTGTAGAAGCGCTATGACACTGCTTTCCTGCAATTTGTTTTGCTATTGACAGAAGCGTTGAAACAGACGACAAAAGCGTTGTTTTTTAATGTGGAAGTGCTAAAATAATGCGTAGCAGTGCTATAACAGATGGTAGAAGCACTATTTTTGGGACCACAGTGTTGTTCAATTTTCTTCCCCGTGAGAAGATGAAATTTTCTAGATTTTGCAGAATATTTTCACTGGTAATTCCCTGATTTTGGATGACAAACCTAAAGTAAGTTTTGTTTATTGTAAGAACTGATCTGGTCTGTTAGAGTATTCTATGGTGGGTTGTGGGATGGAAGATTGACGAATAGGTTGACTATGGTTAGGTTCATGTGAAAGAGCTCTTTTCTAATAATAGGCTTGTGAATATAAGGGCTCTAGAGTATAATTGTCAGTGTAACCTCTAGCGAAATCATGAAATCTATGGATGAAGGTCCTATGGTGAAGAAAAATCTTCCTACTTTGATACAAGAAATGTATTCTTTTCAGAAGATTTTTGTAACTGTGAGTGCCTTTAAAAATCTGCAAACACTAAACTCAAACAAGGGTTAGCACCTACAAATCCTTCAAGAACACTCCTATGGAATACCTTGCAAAGTGCTTAAAACATGTAACAAAAGGATGAAAGAAAGCTACAAGCATCATGAAAGCAATCACAAATTACCTATTCCATAGTTGGATTGGTGTCACATGTGCTAGTGACCCTTTCCCAATCCTTGATCAAAGCTCAAAATGATAAAATGCCAATGGAGATGATGGAGTGAAATGATGAACAAGATCAAATCTCAAATGAAGAGAGTAACCTTGCATGAAATTGTGAAGGATTTGCTCAAAGATGAAGCACCTATTTAAAGATTTTCAAAATGCCAAGTGTTGAAGAGGGACCAATGTGGGATCAAAAACAAGCCAATGAGTTGAGGACACTTGTCATCATGTGATTAGTTGATGTATATGCAAGATTTGGGAAGAGTGCCCAAGAGGGGGAATTTTTGAATTCAAATTTGCAATAAATTTTGAGAGGGGGACAAAAAGGAGAGCAATAAATGCCCTATTTGACTTGTCATGTTGAGGGAAAATGAGGTTTTAATAAATCAATAAAATTGATTTATTGTGCAAGTGGCTAGATCTAGATAATGCAAGTGGGATGTGATTAGCATTAGATTAGGATTAGATGAAGATTATGCTGATTTAATGCTGATTAGGTGAGTTGACATTTTGGACTTAAATTTCTGATTTATTTAAATCAGAAAAGGATGAAATATGATTTAGGATTTGATTTAAATGAAGTCCTGATTTATTTAATTAAATGGATGATGCAAGATGAAGGTTGAATGATAATTCTTATTTAATAAATGAGATTATTTAATGAACGGATGAAAGGTGATGAATGGATCTAATGCAACATCCAGTTCGGTTGATGAATGAACATGATCAAATGCAGAATGTTAATTTTGCATGTCTACAGTAACTAAGTGGTTTCTTGGGTTTTCTAATTCTCTTGGCAAGAGATTTCTTAACAAAATTTGTAGTTTTCCAATCCCTAATCATGTATTTCCTAGTTTGATTTTTCCCAAGTTGTATTTTTTCAAGATGATCTTTTATCTAGATTTTTATGATTTTGAAATACACAACAATCAAATGTAGACAGTTGTTTTTAAGATCTTTAATCTAAACAGATAGTGTATGTTGAAGGATCAAATAGATCCTTCTTGATTTTCACAGGTTTATTGACAAACAGACACTTTAGACAGACTCACTCTTAAGGACAAGTAGGTCATCATTATACTCAATCAGCCCATAGCTTAAAATTGTGTTGACTCACACAGTCGTGTCACCCCCTAGAGGGTTCTCGTGTTTTTGTCTTTTCTAGGTGTGTACTCAATGTCATATTTCTCGATCCCCTGAGCAAACGGTCCTTGGCAATTATATGGTGAGTGTCTTGGGGGTAGATTCTTCCCTTCCCTGGCATTGCTAAGTATTATAATGTTCATAAATTGACTCAAATGGATACTACACTATGGTTCTTAGAAAGGGTTTCCTTTCGGAGTGGCAATAATAAACTCCCTCAGGAGACCTCCCAACCTTTAGAACAAAGGCTTTGGCGATGGTTATCTTGCACACTTTCAGTAAATGAGGATTTATCCAGATTTACTTTTGTTTTATAGTGGATTGGAAAACCTGGCTTTGGTTGTTCCCACTCAGGTCGTTCCCTTAGGGTGAGTACTTTTTCCCACTACGGCAGGCCTTCTAAAGGATTTAATAAAAGCTAGAAATTGCATAAAGTAAAGGATGAGTCTGGTGTTTTGATCACCCAGTTAAGGGGAGAGCATATGCCTATCACCACACAAACACATAAAAAAAATTGTTCAAATTTTAGAACCCAAACGGCAATTTGCTATCTATGTGAAGATGCTGCTTCACAGTGAAGATATTGCTTCACAAGAAGAGATGGTGTTCATTTTTAAATCCAAATTGAAATGTTTGGTGACTATCCTAGGATTGATAAATTTTTAACCAAGTGACTATCCTAGATTGATTCATTTTAATCCAATTGAAAAAGTGACTATCCTAGATTGATTCATTTTAGTCCAACTAAAGAAATGAAGTTACTAGTCGTGGTCACATCGGATCCAGATAACGATTTACACAAAAGCATTATAACAGATAACAAAAGCACTATAGAAATAGACAGATGCACTATAGAAAATATCATAAGTGCTACAAGATTCGTCAGAAGCGCTATAGAATTTAGTGGAAGTGTTAAACCAGATGTTGAAGGTGAACAGTTGGATTGTACTGGAAGCCTTTTGATCGAAGCACTAAAATAGTCCTTCAAAGTGTTATAGTTTTCTTCTAAAGTGCTAAAATAGGCATAAGCACTATAGTTTGTGTCAGAAGTGGTATAGAATCTTCCGATCATGCTAGAAGAATCATGCCAAATTCCTGTATGAAATATTTTCAGAAAATTTTGTTAAAAACATGGGGTTAGGCCCCACGGTGGGCACCAGAATGTAAGTGTGAATAATTAATAATGAAAGAACAACTAAAACACTTCTTAATGAAACATTATATCAAGATTAACATGAATTAAACTAATTTAAAAGCACATAAATCTTGAAAGCATCTCATTGTCTCCTATCTCCAAAGATTTATCAAGTCACGGAAGGCTCTTAGATTGGGTAAGCAATATGACTGCTTAAAATTCCAATTCAGAGGATGGAGTGATGCTAAATACAATGATCTAATGACTGATAATGAAAGCTAAATGATATGATGATACTGTAAACTATTCTGACATGAAAACTGATAAATGGAAGCTACACTAAAAACTAAGATATTGCTATGATATGAAATTCTACTAATGTTATTACTTCTAAGTCTATTGATGCTATGATTGCTTGATTGATATTCCTGCAAAGTAAGTTTGCATAAAACTGGAATCCATTCTTTGCTTCAGAGGGTTGTATTTATAGATTTACGGCAACAGATTTGGACAGGGGCAACACAGCAGAGGCCTGGATTCAATCTTGAGAATTGAATGGTGAGAGATTGAGAAGCTTGAGTTGATCATGGGGATTGTTCCTCCCCATGAAAACATCAGGCAAGATGATAGGAAAGATCAGAGGAAGAAGATTGAGAGGATTGCCTAAAAGTTTATCCTCGAAGCTTTTCTCGTGAATGCCAGTTGAATTAATTAGATTTGAAAAATCTAATTTATTGGTGAGTGAATAGAGGAATATTTGATTTATGCCTTTATTTGAATATTTTTGATTTATTCAATTTAGCAAAATAGGAAGATTTAATTAAATAAAACAAATATTTGATATTTTCTTATTTAATAAAGAGGAATATGATAATTAAATAAATCTTTAGGATATCTTTATTTAATTAAGAGGAAATATGATAAGATAATTAAATTACACAAATTATTAAGGTTGTGTATTTAATTTAAGATAGAATTAATGGATAGAGTATAGAAGAAATAATAATGATAATAATTAAATAAAACAAAGTATTTAATTTTGTTTATTTAATTAAGAGGAAAATAATATGATAAAATAGAAGAATTAATAGTGAACTTAATATAAATAAATATTTCTATTTATTTACTAAGTAGATGAATTTAGGATTAATTAATCAAATAAATCATATTTAATTAATTATATTCTCGAGACCATTTTTAGGTGTATACAGTATGTACCCCCATCGTTGTTGGTTATAAATTGAGAAAAAATGATGAATCTCCTAAGACAGATCAGACCAAGTATAGATCCATGATTGGTGGATTGCTATATCTAACTGCAACTAGACTAGATATTATGTTGGAAAAATGAAGAACATCTCATTTTGTTACTTTTTGTTTGTCATTGATGTCACCATGATATATGAGTTGCAACTGCAAGATCAAGACTAAAGCTACTTTAGTATTCTAGTCTGGTATATGAACTAGTAATCCTCAGGTATTTTGATCCGCATTTGTTTTCCAATGATCATTGTTGCTTGTGGTTTTAAGCAATGGTTTGCAAATGTTGGGAGCACGAACATTTGATATTTCACATATCTGGTGCTCGTACAAAATGTTTTTGGTTTTTAGTTTGAAGTCTATTCCTAGCGGACTTCTTTGGTAAATTATGTAAAGGTGAAAATAGTTTTGTTATGCGGATATATGTGCGACCTATTTTTAGTTCTATGTCGACTTGTTGAAGCATGTGGGATATCTTTTTCAAAGCTTGTAGCCAACAAATGGTATTTTTGATAAATATGAAGTGCATCTAATTAGTTTAACCTAATTGATTCTTGCGAAGAGATTGGGTATATATAATATATTGTTTTTGAAGAAGGTGTCTGTGATTTGTGCGAAGATGTGAAGTAGTGCAAACATGATGAAGTGTGTCAAGTCTGTTTATTGAGCTTTATTTGGAACTGAATCTGCACTCATTAGGTGTACTCTATTAGTTTTTTTCTGGCTTAAAGCCATTCAATCGTTGTAATTTTGTAGGCAGTGAGCCTTTGTTTTTGGACAGTGAGTCCTGGTAGTGAGCCACCCATTTTGTAATATTCTATAACTGGTTATATAATATTGTGAGCTAACACTCACCGTGGTTTTTCCCATTTGGGTTTTCCAAGTAAAAATTTTGGTGTTCTTGTGTTCTTTGATCTTATGTTCTGTTAATGCTTTTATTTATTACTGTTATTGTTTGCATTGGAATAATTAGATGGTATCTGATCAGAAAATTTAAGAAGATACTGATTCACCCCCCCTCTTAGTATCTTGGATCTTTAACAATTGCTATCAGAGCTTGGTTCCTCTGGTTAGCCTAACAACTTGGGGGAGATCCTAAAGATGGAAGAAATGGATGACAAAGGAGAGCTTGGGACTTCTCTTGAGGATCTTGATAAAACGGAAAGAGAAAACAAAGATCTGAAAGAGAATCTTGAAGAAGCAAATGAATGTGTCTAGAAACTTAAGGAGCAATTAAAAAGATTCAAAGACAAGCATAAGGAAGTAACTGATCAACTGAAAAAGGCTAATGAAGATATTTTTGGTCTAAAAGTACAAGTGGAAGAGAAGAAAAGAATTGAAGAGTGTTTAAACAAGTTGGTACAAAGAAAGTCTGAAGATTGCACCAAGATTGAACAAGAAATTGTGAATCTGAAAGTGGATCTGGACAAGGTGAAACTCTGTGAAAACAATTTCAAATCTAGCTTAGAAAGGCTTGATGAATTATTTGCAGGATAGAAACCAAGTAAAGATAAAGGTGGTCTAGGGAATGATGCAGGTGAAAGTTCTAAGACTGTGAACAATCAGAAGACTCTGAATAAAGGTAAGCAGAAAGAAAATTCAAAGAACTCTACTAGGAGAGCTCTAGTGAGACAGCCTAATGCACAAAGGTATTCTTCTTTTAATGACACTTGTTTTTCATGCAATAGATTTGGTCACAAGGAAACTAAATATAGAAGTAGGATGAATCAATTCCCTGGTCCTTTCTCTAGTCAATGTTTTGCATGCAAAAGAACTAGACATAGAGCAAGTGAATGTTGGACCATGATGATGAATCAGTTTAGTGTAAGAGGAATGAGTCATTCCTTCAATACATATTGCTACACTTGCAACAAGTATGGACATAAAGCTAACCAGTGTAGAACAAGAATCAATGGAAATCAATCTAATCAAAGCAATGTTGTCTACTATAGCTACAACAAACTAGGACATGTTTCAAGAGTCTGCAGAAGCAAGAAGAGTAAGGAAACCAATCCAATAGAAAAGAATGAATCTGTGAAGAAGGTTGATAAAGATGAGATTAAGCAAGAGATGAGCAAGATTTGGAGAAAGAAAGAAGAACCAGAGACAACTGATGAGTCTGTGCCCTCATCCAGTACAAACGATTTATTTGGTAACTAAACCTAGCAGGGTCATAGGGGGAGCTTTATCAGAAAATTGTAAGAACCCCCTAGATAAATGGCGTGCCAGAGGCTAGCATGAGGAAGAAAGGTGAAGATTGAGTTTTCAGAGGTTTTGGAAAAGGAACTGGTAGAAAATATGAAGGGATGATTCCTTGCAGAGCAAATTAAGGTTTGTCTGTGTAAAAGAAAAGAGTTTTTAGCAGTTTTTTGGTGTCTACCACAATAAATGCGAATTAGGGAAAATTGTTATTTTATAAAGAAAATGATCAAGGCATTTTGTTCATTTGAGAATTTGGAGAATTTAAAGAACTTTTGGAGCATTCCTGAAGAAAATTGGAGTTCATTATGTGGAAACCCTAGTTATGGTTCTGTGTACAAAAGAAGGTATTTATATCTTTTGAGCAGTTGTGCTTTCTATTTTGGCTAAGTTGTTTGAATTTAGAACATGTAAAATGGTAACTCTCGTAGTTGTAAAAATATCAAAGAGGTTGAGGCCCTCTTACAGAAATTACTCTTCAAAAGTTTTTGAAGATGATCCCATGGGCGCATTTTCATCAATTCCACATGGTGTAATGTTGACCGAGGATACTAGGATGATGATTCGAGAAAAAAATGAATAATACAATCATGCAAAGCTAATTGACATGTGGTGAGATGAGCTTACTAGTGATGAGTTCAGGGTAAAACCTAAGTATCCGAATGTGGTTGATAAAAGGTTGGAATTCTAGAACAATTTCCCTAATTTCAGCTTTGATGGAAAATTTGTGAAGTCAGCTCTGAGCAGAATCCATGATAAATTTTTGTGGACTGATTGGCCGCATCTTATAACAAAGGAGGTGATTAGGACCATTACTGGGTTATGGGATGAAGGTATAGTGCCCGTGCTGAAATCTATAAAGAATGAGGTTGTGGAAGAGCTTCCAAGAGCTAAATACGATAAAAGAACTTTAGCAACAAAAATAATTACTAATCCAGTAGTGAAGTATGCATCTCTGATGATAGGTCACAAGATATATTTTACAAACAGAGAGAATTTTGTTTCAACCACAACAATCTATATTGGATTTGATATGGTGGTGAATGGTACATATTATGATCTATGTGAGCTTCTTCAATTGCAATTATTAGAGAACATAAATAAAACAAAGGAAAAGAAGTATGCCTTTAAGTTTGGTTCGTTGATCATATGTTTATTGTTTGACTTCATGAAAAGGCTTCCGAGAAAAAGTGAAGAAGTATTTTGGAACCCATCCAGACCAGTGGGACATCAAATTTTTTATCACATGCATAATATTGGAAATTTGAATGCTCAAGAGGATTCCCTAACAACATTCTTTTCCATATTCAAAAGAAATATGAATGAAAGGGATAGAATTCCGAAAAAAAAATGTGGAGAAGTATAAGAATGAAATCATATTTCATGTCTCCACTGATGAATGCATGATTGAGGTTGCAGAACCTCAAACTATTTGGATTCAACCTCTTGGATATGAGATAACAGAAGAATAAGTTGAAGGCTATGTGCAAATGTTGTTGAAGAATCCAAAGGATCCCAATGAACCTAGAATTGGGACATATGCTGAAAAATCTATGGAAATTCATATGGAACAGTAGAATCCTAAGATTAGGAAGAATGTAGAGAAAGAGCTCAAGAAGGTTAGATTTACAGATGAGGAGATTGCCCTTGGTAGGGCTAAGGGAGAACAAAGGGCAGCAAAATCATCTGGCTCGAGGAGATCAGGAAGGACTACCTTTGCAAAATCCTCTACAACCCCTGCAACTACAACTGAACCTGGTAAGGATGATAAAGGTAAAGGTCATGTTCCCTCCAGAATGACTACTAGATCTGGGAAGAGGAAGGAAACTCCTCTGGTCACCCCTGTTAAGAGAAGAAAGAAAGAGAAGGAAATGAGAGAGAAGAATATGAGTGTTACAGATGATCAAGATGATGATGAAGAAGATCCTGAAGCAAAGCTTGTAAGGAGAAGAAGATGAAGTTTACCCTCCAATGAAGGTGCATCTACAGATTTTGCTAGTTCTAAAAGAGTACACTTTGTGTCATCATCTGAAGATGAAGAAGAGCATGATTTCAATATACATGTGCACACCAAGCCTGAATCAAAGAAGGCTAAGGTAGCTGATGAGACCTTTGCAGACCAGAAAGATGAACAAGATACTCCGGTAAGTTCTAGCTCCCGATATAAACTTGAGCCACCTCTTAATTATTTTTTTACTTTTGAGAACATGCTCCAACCCACAACTAAATTCTATGATAAAGTTAGAGAAGAAGATAAGAAAACATTGCTATTTGTTGTTATTTAGTACGTTATTGTCTTAGAGGTCAAATGGGACAACATAAAGAAAGATGTTCCTAAAAGAATGTGGTATGATTTGATGAAAAGGAGATCTAAGGCCGTTGTGTTTGAAGAGAAGATTAGAAATGCAACCTATAATAAGATTGGGTCCTCCTTGACCCCTTATGATTTGGAATCTTTGAAGAAGATTTGTGCTAAAATATTTCAGATTTAAAGTATAGTGAATATGTTGATGACAAGAAATAAGAAATTGACAAATAAAGTAAGAAAGGAAACAACAAAAAAGTACGGTATGCTCAAAATCGATGATGATGTTGCTGCTGAGAATGCTGAGGAAAATGTTCCTCTGGATATAGGTAATGAAGACATTCCTGATAATTTTGATGTTGAAATTAATATAGGTGATGAAGTTAATGAACAGAATGAAGGAGAAGATGAGCCTGAGATGCATAATGATTCTCCTCTAGAGCATATTGAAGGAGAAAGAGGTGAAAAAGAGAAAGGTAATGATGAAGAAAATATTGGCAATGCTAAAGAGGATGGACAAGGAAATAAAGAAGAAGGTCAAGACAATCCTGAGGAAGAACTTAATAAAGATGAAAAGGATGGAGATGAGAAAGAGGACAACAATGACAAAGATAATGATAATGATACAGATAAAGATGAAGATGAAGGTGAAAAGGATGAAAAGAAAGAGGAAGAAGATGAAGAGGTAGTAGAGGAAGATAAAGAAAAGGGAGAGGAAGAAAAGATAGTTGTGGAATCCTCCAAGAAAAATGAAGAGAAACAAATTGTAAAATCATTGAAGCTTTTTGGTGATTCGTCTTCTAGTGGTGATGTACTCAAAGGTTTGCTATCTAAGAAAATTAGATTTCAACTGATTATTCCCCAGGAACTTTTGAAACTCCCTATGATTGAAGGATATGTTGATGTGGAAAAGATGTCTCCTGTACATAAAGTTGTGTTAGGTGATGCTATGCAAGCATCTGACAGAAAGGAAATTCTTGAGGCACATCAAAAGGGAACGAAACTGATAGAAGATGCTTTGAAAGCATTACAGGAAGCTATGCTCGGTACATCAATTGATGCATCCCTCACCCCCATTGAAAATTTGAGATTGTTGTTAGACTCCTTTAAGGAGTATTCCTCTGGACTTAATGAAAAGACAAGACAAGAGATAGAAGAAAATTTGGCAGAGAAAAGGTTGTTGGCTTTACATGACAAATGTGCTCTTTCACACTCTTGTGTTGAAAAGAGTTTGAAAGCAATAAAGTTCTATGAGTTTGAGGTAGATGTTATTGTCTCCTACTACCTGAAGTGGCCAGATGCCACTCAGAATATCAAGATTGTCATGGACTCCATTGAGTCCCAGTTTCCTACTATTTTTGGTACTTATAGTGTATCTAAATATAAAGACAAATTAATCTAGAAGGCCATCATTGCACACAGAGAAAATTTATTTGCCTTGCAGAAACATAAAGAAGAAATTATAAAAAAAATTAGTCTATTAAGTGATATTGTAAGAATGGAATACACTTCGGTTGGAGAAGCTCTGGCATGCGTTGAAAGGCTTGAGCAGATAAACCTAATTCTTGACACTCTAGATAGTGTTGAAGATACCCTAATAGAGCTGGAATCTCTTAATAGGATGGGTATGTGTAGGATCATCATGGAAAAACCAGGACCTTAAGTGGCGAAAAATTCAGAAAAATCAAAGTTAGGAAACTTGACGTAAAAATTTGAATAAGTTATCTATATTATTTCAAAAATATGTAAGAATAGAATCTGTAGAAAATTGAATGTAGTTTCTAAACTACTAGGTTTTTTAAAATCTATTTGGTGAAAATTTGAAATTTCAATACGATGAGTACTTAAATTTGGGGAAAAAATAAGTAGGTGTCTGTCTGACCACCCTAACCACATTAAAATGATAATATTTTTTTAGAATATTTTAGACTAAAGTAGAGAACTCATGTATGGATGTGATGCATATTTTTTTGTAATTTTTTTCCAAGTAAATATTTAATTATGATTTTTTTATTACAACTTTTTAAAAATATAAAAACTCGTATGTCTAACCACCTTAACGGGGTAAAAACTTCATGAAATTCAATTTTTCTTTTTTTAATCCTATAGTATGCGAAGCATAGAGTGTGACACATAGTTTGGATTGAAAAAATGTGATACCATTTGAAAGCTACAGATGTTTTTGAATCAGCCTATCAATCAAGACTTTAGTCATAATTCAAATAGAAAATGACTAATAATTATTTATTAAATTAAAAGTAAAGCATAATTTATATTGGTGGAAAGTTGAGAATCTCCTTAAAAACCCTTTTTATTTCATCAATTTTGGGTAAAAAACAAGTCGATAGCCACATACCCTACAAATACCCATCATATCGCCACTTTTGGCCCATCATGATCCTGCACATACCTGGATGTTAACTGCAACAAAGGAAGGCTAGGAAAAAGGAAAAAATAGCCTGGGAAGGTATTTTGAAGGAGCTTCAAGGATCATCATCTTCCAGTTGATATATGTTTCTTTGTTTTCTTTGCTTCAATGTTTTTCAGCTATTCTTGGCACACCCTTTGTCCTTGATTTCAATGGGGGAGTGAAGTTGTGAAATGTTGGTGTTTGGGGGAGAAGCACTGTAAATAAAGAACTCTATAAATATTCTTTTTGGTTTTGGCACATGTTACCATCAATGAAAAAGGGGGAGATTGTTGGAAAAATGAAGAAGAACATCTCATTTTGTTACTTTTTGTTTGTCATTGATGTCACCATGATATATGAGTTGCAACTGCAAGATCAAGACTAAAGCTACTCTAGTATTCTAGTTCGATATCTGAACCAGCAATCCTCTGGTATTTTGATCCGCATTTTTTTTCTGATGATCAATTTTGCTTGCGATTTTGGGAAATGGTTTGTAGATGTTGCGAGCACGAACATTCAATATTTCACGTACCCGGTGCTCGTACAATTTTTTTTTGGTTTTTGGTTTGAAGTCTATTCCTAGTTGACTTCTTTGGTCAATTATGTAAAGGTGAAAATAGCTTTTTTATACGAATATATGTGCGACCTATTTTTAGGTCTATGCCGAATTGTTGAAGTGTGTGGGATATCTTTTTCAAAGCTTGTAGCCGACCGATGGTATTTTTGGTAAATATGAAGTGCTTCTAATTAGGCCAACGTAATTGATGCTTGCGAAGAGATTGGGTATATATAATACACAGTTTTTGAAGAAGGTGTGTGATTTTTGCGAAGATGTGAAGTAGTGCGAACATGATGAAGTGTGTCAAGTTCATTTATTGAGCTTTATTTGGAACTGAATCTACACTCATTAGGTGTACTTTGTCAGTTTGTTTTCTAGCTGAAAGTCATTCAATCGTTGTAATTTTGTAGGCAGTGAGCCTTTGTTTCTAGACAGTGAGTCTTGGCAGTGAGCCACCCATTTTGTAATATTCTATAACCGGTTATATAATATTATGAGTTAACACTCATCGTGGTTTTTCCCATTTGGGTTTTCCATGTAAAAATCCTAGTGTTCTTGTGTTCTATGATCTTATGTTTTGTTAATGCTTTTATTTATTTCTACTATTGTTTGCAATGGAATAATTGGATGGTATCTAATCAAAAAATTTAAGAAGATACTGATTTACCCCCCCCCTCTTAGTATCTTAGATCTTTAACATATTATACATGCAATCTGTCTTGTGGAAATATTTCATGAAGATCCTAGAGAATCACATGTGGCAGTAGTCAAAAGGTTATTCAAATACTTGAAGAGAACTTTGGACTATGGTCTATGGTATATTAAGGACACTGAATTTTCTTTGAGTGCTTACAAAAATATAGATTGGGTAGCCTGTGCAGATGATAGAAAAACTGCAAGTGGATTTTCCTTCTTTCTTGAAAACATATTAGTTTCTTGGATAAGTAAGAAGTGGGATTTGTAACATCTAGAAAATGCAGAAGAAAGGTTAAAAGCACACAACAATGCAATCAAAACTCTAATGCAATCTAAGCTAAACAACAGAGAAAAAAGGAAAGCTAAAACATAAATAAACTGAACAATCTCACCCAATATCTACATAATTCCATGTATAACCTCGATTTCCCTTCTCCATTTTTTTCTTGTAGTATAATTGCCCTCAGATTTCTCTTGTGCAAGTATAGCCTGTGATAATGATTTAGCAAAACATCGAAGATTCAAATAATAGATATACTTCCAAAAGTTATAAGATTTCGGGAGAGATTGGAATGACGAAAGACAGATCAATTTATAGAAAATTGATCATTCGAATGACAGGCCAAGATCGAAAGATCAACGGATGGTTGAGATCGAAAGATTAGACATGCATTATAATACTGTTAGTAGTGACATGAGTGATAAAAATTAGAAATAGAAATAAATATTAAATAAATGATTTAATCTTCGAGTTTGGTATTTGAAAATAGAAGAATAGTCTTTTCATGACAAAGATAAAGATAGGATTCAAGCAACGCTCTGTTCGAATGCACACACAAGATTTAATTAATTAAATAGAAATATTTAATTAATATGCATGTACATGCAATTGAGTTAGAACCAATTGACTCAATGTTATGACAAGGAGATTACTCGAGAAAACCACTCAGACATTAAATCCTGAGTTAACTGAGCGATTTAAATAGATATCGAGTCAAGTCAAAGTGAATACTTAGATAACTCACACAATTATCCAAATATAGAGGAATGCGTTAAAATAGAATTTATGAATTAAATAATTCATTTAATTCAAGATTTGATATTTGAAGAATAATTAAATAAATAAAATTTATTTAATTAAGTGGTGAAGGGGTTAAATGAATAATTAAATAAATAAAGAATTTATTTAATTATAGTCGAAATATGATAAAGGTAAATTAAATAAGAATTTATTTAATTGAAGAAGGATAAGGTTAATTAGTTAGTATAATTAAATAAAAAGTGTTTATTTAATTAATTAAATAGAATAAAGAAAAGTGTGAATTAATTAAATAATTAAGATTATTTAATTAATAGATGAAATGAAGACTTTAGAACATAATTAAATAATTGACATTATTTAATCATGACCATGGAAATACGAATTATGAAGAAATATTGAAGTCGCAGGCTTAGACCAGATTTCAGTGTCTACAGGATTCAATGTCATTATCTACTATAGAGGCATAATATATTGTTGCAACATCTTGTTGTACACATGTTTTGTGGATGAAGAAGACATTAAAAGATATCAAAGTATCATATGATGAACCTATCTCCATCTTGTGTGAAAATACAAGTGTTATCAACATTTAAAAAAAAATTATGGTAATGCATTCAAGACAGAGCATATCTCTATTTGGTATAACTTTTTAAGAGAGAAAATCATTGAGAATGAAGTAAAGTTGGAGCATGTGCCTACAAAGGATCAAATAGTAGACATTATCATAGAGGTTCTTCCAAAAGATACATTTGAGTATCTCAGAAACAAGCTAGGGTTTATTACCCCTCCTTCTTTCAACTAGATGTATAAGTTGGTGTATCTATCCAGGGGTGAAATTCAAGATGAATTCTTTGTCTTGGACTGATGAAGGATACCTCTCAATGGGAGCAAGTAATGGTTTTTTTGGTTGGTGTAGTCAAGGGGAGCATATGTTGTTCCTAAAAGTGTGTGAGAGAGAAGAAAAGTGTGCAGGTGTTTCCCTTTTCCATTGATGTTAGAGGGGGAGAGAAGTTTGAAAAACATTGTAAAAGGGAGAGAGAGTAGTGGAGAGAAAGAAGTCTAAAATGTAAGAAATTTCCAAGTGAGGGGGAGAGTTGATTGAGAGTTGGAGATCAAAGTTTCTTTTTTTGATGATGGTGTTCTAGTAGACCTATTGACATCAACAACAAAGGGGGAGATTGTTGTGATTTGAGTGCGAGCATGAATGCTTAAGACTACTAGAAGTAGTGAGCAAAAGGTGTCTACATTTTAGTGTGCCTAAAGTTGTTGGAGGTAGTGAGTTGAAGGTTGTATATGGTGAAGAGTTTTGCCTTTACTAGTAAAGTAATCTAATGAAACCAACGTCTAATAATTTCTTGAGTTCTGCCTTGACTAGTAAAGCAATCTGTGGGCGCATTTTCCTCAATTTATGTTTCACTGATTTTACACCTGGTTGTAAGGGAAAGTGATGTAGAACAAGTTTAGGATCCAGCCCAGGCATTTATGCATATGACCAAGCAAAATTTATTTGTCTCTATGTGAAGAAGTTGTGGAATTTTGGCTGCTCTTCTTTTGTCAATGGCGTTGCAAAATAAACCAGTCAAGGATTCTCTTTTGTGCCTATGTTGACTTCTATTGATTCTTCAACGAGCATGGGTTACTTTTCCTGTGCAAAGGGGAGAATGTTCAAACCTCCATCCTTAGGTGCCTCAAAGAGGTTTTCTCCTTCGGATGCGTCCTTTATTTTTTCTTTTTCATTTTCTAGAGGCGCCTTTCAGTTTTCACCTAGAGACTAGCATTTTTTTAATCTTTTTTATTATTTTTCTCATTTTTGTGACTAGAGGGTTGAACAGATTCCCCAAAATATGCTTTTTTTTCCAATTCAATGGTAAAACCAGCCTTGTGATCACCACTAGGTATGCCTTCTCTTAATCCCAAGAACTCAACAATTGCTTTGTCTTTCTCAAAAAAGTCTAAGACAGGTGTGTCTTGTTGGTCCCAATCAATGAGTTGGGGATAAACTAAGGGCATGTCATCGTCGGAGTTATCAAAGTTTAACAGAGTCAAGGTAAGGACTGAGTTGTTCATATGGTCACAAAAGTCTTGTACTAAGTCCTTTTTTCTCTTTGGTTTAGATTTTGGTGGATTGAGAGGTGGGCCTAATGCCAAGGTTTGGTTATCTGAAACATATGTATCAGGTTGCCAAGAGGTAGGATCAAGTGATTCCCAATAGTAATGTTTAAAACATTCCTCTTTTGTCATATTCTTTGGTGGATAGGAATTCATGGATTTGGTGAGGATCTCAACATTAAGTCAAGTTCTCCAAATAGCTTGTCAAGGTCCATGGAAGAGGTAGAGGATAGGGAATCCCACTCATATTCGTTTGAGTCAGGAGAGTCATAGTGGTGTTGGTCAGATGGTTCGTGAGTAGTGGTGTTGGTCAGATGGTTCGTGAGATGTCTCAATATCTTATGAAGCACTTACTTCCTTGATTAAGGGTGATGTGGTACTAGGAACACCAATCTGAATCAGTTGAAACCCAAGCCCTAAGCCTTTTGGCCACTGAGAAACAAAGATTGGTTCAATATTCCCATCTTGATTTAAGCCTAAACCACTCTGTCCATTATATCCCTTGCTCTGCATGATTGTGAAACCTTTTCCATATAGATATGTAGGAATGTGGGTAAGTGAGAGGTTCTTCATTATCTTCTCTATACAACCAAGAGTTGACATCTTCTGTATTTATGACTTCTTTGCTTAATTTTCCCCATTTAGTGAAATTTGTTGTGGGAGGAATGTGTATAGTGACCATAGAGTCTCTTATCTAGTGTAGGTAAACCGTATGACTTAGGAGGAATCAAATGGCTAACACAATAAGATGTCTTCATGTAATATTCTCCACAACCCTTGTCTTGGATCTCAACCCTAGGAGTGGTAGGAAATGAAGGTGAAGTGGATGTTCTAGTGAGAGTGGATGGATCGACATAGTGAGATGAATTGGACGATGAAGCCTCTTGGTTTACTGGCACTTGGCGTTAGGGTATCTCTTTTAGATTGGTGCAATATTGGAATGGATCTGGGTCACCATCTATTGTTATTTTAGTGCCATTGTAAGGGAATTTGAGACATTGATGATATGTGGAAGGGACTGCCTTCATGGCATGAATCCATGGTCTTCCTAACAGAAGGTTGTATGGAAGGGTGAGATCCAAGACCTGGAATTTTGTCTCCATTACTGTAGGACCAATTCTAATGGGAAGTGTTACCATCCCCTTTGATATTCGTTCCTCATCGTCATAGGCCTTAATGACAATACTTTTGGTTGTGTCTACGCATGCTTCTGAGAAACCTAATGCCTTAATCATTTTTAAAGTGCACAGATTTAACTCTGCTCCTCTGTCTACCAAAACTTGTCTAACTTTGGTGTCGTCAACAAGGACTTCAAGATGTAAAGGGTCGTTATGATTTGTCTTTTCAGTTGCATAGTCTTGTTCGAAGAACGTGGCATGATGATTATTGGTCAAGTAGCCTACCATTTCCTGGAAATGATTAACATCAAGATCATTAGGGATAGTGGTGCTTTGCAAAGCTTTGCCTAAAATAGATAGATGCTCAGGGGAGATACGTAATAGTTCCAAGATAGAGATTTGGGCTGGGGTCTTCCCCAACTGGTCAAGTAAGTTATAGTGCAACTTGGAAGTTTGCGGTGTTTTTTGTGATGGAGGACCTTGGATAGTGATCTTAGTATGATGAGTGTTGACAACAGACTCAGGATTTTTATTGATGGTAATGGTATTGATATTCTCATTGGCGATGTGAAGGTGATTTATGATTTTTCCACTATTATAATCATGCTTGATATTAGCGTAGTTGGCTGAAATATTGGTCTTGTTACTCGAAGTGGGGACATTTCCTTTCCCATGGTCATGTAATGGATCATAAAAGACTTGGTGATCAGTGTTTGATGACTTTTGTTTCTATCCGCTAACTTCAATAATTCTCTTTTCAACAAGATCCTGTATGATATTTTTCAGTTGGTGACAATTTTGTAGGTTATGTCCTTTATTTCTATGATAATCATAGAAGGCATTTTCATCCCACCAAACTGGTTTACATTGTCCTGGATCGTATTGTCTTGGTTGTTGAAGTTGTATAAGATTATGTTGTAATAGTTGTTTAAATACAGACTCGATGGGTTCCCCTAAGGGAGTGAACTCACGTTTTTGAAACCTCCTCTATTGTTGCAGACGTTGAGTATTTTAGACCGTGTTGGGAGGTTGTTTGACAGTGTTAAGACTGTTGGACAAAGGGTTAGATCCTCGTAATGTGATGATTGGTCCTGCTTGTACAGTTTTAGCATCAACTACCCCATCATTGGTAACATTTTTGTTTTGAGACCAAAATATTTTTCTGTCATTGGGGGTGTTTTGCACTATTGGATTTCTGTTGGATGTCGGTGTCTTAAGTTCTCATTTTTCAATGAGATCCTTTTCTATTATAACCCCTTTTTCCACTAGTTCCGAAAAGGAAGTACAACAATGTACCCTTAAGTTACTCCTTATTTTTTCATGAAGGTTTTCCTAGAATATAGTGACTTTTTGTTTTTCAGGTATCTCAACAAGACACCGACTGGCTATAGTCCTCCATCTCTGGAAGAAAGCGATGAAAGTTTCGCCTTCATCTTGTGTTGTGTGACACAAGTTTACTATATTTATCTCATGGTCTATGTTGAAGGATAATTTCTCAACAAATTTCTCAGCCAGTTCACCCCATGATTTGATGCCATAGTCTAGACCTGAAAACCACTCGAGTGCAATTCCTACAAGACTTCTTGGAAATAGTCTCATAAGATATGTGGGGTCATAAGTGACATATATGCACATGGCAGAAAATTCCCTTATATGTTCTATCAGATTTCGTTTGCCATTGTACTTAGGGAGATTCGATATGACATACCCGTGAGGGAAAGGTGTCATGCACAATGATTTATCAAAGGGAAATGGGCATATGTCCTTTGTTGAAAAGGATTTCTTAGTTGACACTGCCATGTTATCCATTTGTGTTTGTAGTGCATGCATTTTTGTTTGCAAGACGTCAACCTGGGTTAATGATGTGTTGGGCGGATTACGTGGATCTATGTATGTATTCTGAAATCCAAGGTTTCATGATGGGTTTTGATTGAATGTTGGTATTTGATATGGATTTGGATTCGGAATGTTGGTGAATATGTTCTGATTCAAAATCTGTGTGAATGGATTCTGACTGCCAATCTGAGAGAATGGATTTTGACCGCCAACTTGGGAGAATGGATTCTGATTGCCAACCTAGGAGAATGGATTCTGATTGCCATATTGGAAAGAGGGAATCCCTCCTATTTGTGTAGTCTGCAGTATAGTACTAGCAACATGAGCACTAGATATGGATGTTGACTGTGGTATGGTACTGGTGACACTGACATTTGGTGTAGAAGCTGATGTTTTAGATCTTTTACTCCCAATAAGAGGACCGAAGGGAGTGGACGATGATGCCCCTATAGTGAAATTAAATCTCGATGTCATGCCAAATGTACCGAATGGAGACGTATGGATTGTCGTACTCTGTGTAGGTATGCCAGATGGTATGGTTGTATTAACCTGAGGTATAGAGGTACTAGCAGTCATTGCGGTTGTCCCTTGTGTAGGTTGAGTTTGTAAGGTGTTGATATCAAATCCTATAGGTAACGTAGCACCTTTAGCTAACAATTTGGCTAAGTAGAGTTGGCGATCATTTGCTAGATACTCATCTACAAAAGAGGCAAACTTAGGGTCTTGTGCAACAACCTCTATGTCTTCCAATCTAATGTGTCCTTGAGTGTCTCTAGTTGTGAATTTTTCTAATAAAGTCCTGTGAGGTCTCGATGAGAATGGATTGATGAATTCATTTGGGTTCGACATCTTTTCTCTCTCTTTTCTCTTAGACCTAGTTTCAACCATGTAAGATAAGCTCAATATGCGAGGAATGAAAAACTACGTCTATGGATAGTATGACTCTAGTCTATGTTTTTGGGATTTTCTGAATGCAAAATAAGGAATGTTCTAAGATGATGCTAGTCTAAAATGACAATATCTAAAGATGCAAAGTCTAGGAAATCTTCTAAGGTAATCAATTTTGTAAACCTGAGATGAGGATACCAACTACCTAAAGTCTAACCAAGGTGTCAATTTAGTTATGTCAAGGAACCAATGTAGGACTAGGATCAAAGATAAGTTGAGTTTCCTAACTAGACTGATGAACTAGGAGGACTCTCTATAGGACAAAGGATATGATGATAGGACTAGGTTCAATGAAAAATTTCGTTGACGCTATGATTTTTCTAAAGTGTAGAAAGTGGACCTATTCTAAAGTTTATAAAAGTGACATTCCTAAAAGTTTGATCTTAAGGTAATATGTAGTCTAAGATGAAAAACTCAGAATTAGGACGACTATAGTTATGACTAAATGATACCTAAAGGATGAAA
Organism: Sequoia sempervirens; assembly: GCA_007258455.2. NCBI lineage: Eukaryota > Viridiplantae > Streptophyta > Pinopsida > Cupressales > Cupressaceae > Sequoia > Sequoia sempervirens. Next base: position 23,800 of record VDFB02303420.1, read on the forward strand.
AATTGAGCAAATCGTTTTAGGTTTCTGTCCAAGGCCTACTGTGAAAAGAAAAATCAAAGATTGGTATGACTGTGTTGAATGGACTGTGACTGTAAATTCTGGTTTTCTAATACTCAGGAAGATGCGTCGTAGAATTTCACAGATACGGTTATCTGGTGATCAATAGCAAGTTTCTGGTAAAATTCAGTATATGGTATCACACAGATGCGGTATAGTTTCTCACAGATGTGACTCGTGATGGAAATTGTGACTCAGACTGTAACAGATGCAGTTTTTCTAAATTTTGTGCATTGGTAAAAGTTCTGTGACAGTGGCAAATGCATCGTTCCAGACTGCAGTTGCGGCTCACCTTTTCAAATGTGTCATAGAAGATCACAAGTGTGATGTTTTAACTCAGATGCAGTTTTCGACAGAACAAGTGCGAGCTAATCTAGGAGATGTGACTCTAGGCTAAATAGATGCAACTCGACAGAACAATTGCGACTCTCTGGTGAAGAGTTGCGATTCTATTTGATAGTTGTGTGTTTTCAATGAATGGAGATATAAAACTGACGTTGTTTTTGTGATCAAGTTCTGGAAAACAAAGAAAATCATAAGACAAAGTGTTTTCAGTTTGATTTTAGACTCAAAGAACGTTTAATTTGACAACAGACAAGTACATCCTAGGTTGTGTAAGTATTTACTGAGTTCTCACTTGGGTTTCCCCAGCTATGCTTATTCAAGGTGAATGATTAGTAGCTTGACCCATGTGGCTTCCCTCCACGACTCATTAACGTCATTCAGGGTAGCCAAGCTACAATACCCATGAACATCCCATGACATACTTTCATCTCTACACATGAACCATAAGAATATAAGACGGCTTCATAGGTCTGACCTACTGCACCAATAAATAGAAGGATTTTGGACACTACAAACAAAGGTGTTTAATTCAGGCATTCCGTTTGTAGGGCATGATCCAT
>VDFB02303421.1:0-43109 GCA_007258455.2 Sequoia sempervirens
TTCTCTCTCTTTTCTCTTAGACCTAGTTTCAACCATGTAAGATAAGCTCAATATGCGAGGAATGAAAAACTACGTCTATGGATAGTATGACTCTAGTCTATGTTTTTGGGATTTTCTGAATGCAAAATAAGGAATGTTCTAAGATGATGCTAGTCTAAAATGACAATATCTAAAGATGCAAAGTCTAGGAAATCTTCTAAGGTAATCAATTTTGTAAACCTGAGATGAGGATACCAACTACCTAAAGTCTAACCAAGGTGTCAATTTAGTTATGTCAAGGAACCAATGTAGGACTAGGATCAAAGATAAGTTGAGTTTCCTAACTAGACTGATGAACTAGGAGGACTCTCTATAGGACAAAGGATATGATGATAGGACTAGGTTCAATGAAAAATTTCGTTGACGCTATGATTTTTCTAAAGTGTAGAAAGTGGACCTATTCTAAAGTTTATAAAAGTGACATTCCTAAAAGTTTGATCTTAAGGTAATATGTAGTCTAAGATGAAAAACTCAGAATTAGGACGACTATAGTTATGACTAAATGATACCTAAAGGATGAAAAATTGAGCAAATCGTTTTAGGTTTCTGTCCAAGGCCTACTGTGAAAAGAAAAATCAAAGATTGGTATGACTGTGTTGAATGGACTGTGACTGTAAATTCTGGTTTTCTAATACTCAGGAAGATGCGTCGTAGAATTTCACAGATACGGTTATCTGGTGATCAATAGCAAGTTTCTGGTAAAATTCAGTATATGGTATCACACAGATGCGGTATAGTTTCTCACAGATGTGACTCGTGATGGAAATTGTGACTCAGACTGTAACAGATGCAGTTTTTCTAAATTTTGTGCATTGGTAAAAGTTCTGTGACAGTGGCAAATGCATCGTTCCAGACTGCAGTTGCGGCTCACCTTTTCAAATGTGTCATAGAAGATCACAAGTGTGATGTTTTAACTCAGATGCAGTTTTCGACAGAACAAGTGCGAGCTAATCTAGGAGATGTGACTCTAGGCTAAATAGATGCAACTCGACAGAACAATTGCGACTCTCTGGTGAAGAGTTGCGATTCTATTTGATAGTTGTGTGTTTTCAATGAATGGAGATATAAAACTGACGTTGTTTTTGTGATCAAGTTCTGGAAAACAAAGAAAATCATAAGACAAAGTGTTTTCAGTTTGATTTTAGACTCAAAGAACGTTTAATTTGACAACAGACAAGTACATCCTAGGTTGTGTAAGTATTTACTGAGTTCTCACTTGGGTTTCCCCAGCTATGCTTATTCAAGGTGAATGATTAGTAGCTTGACCCATGTGGCTTCCCTCCACGACTCATTAACGTCATTCAGGGTAGCCAAGCTACAATACCCATGAACATCCCATGACATACTTTCATCTCTACACATGAACCATAAGAATATAAGACGGCTTCATAGGTCTGACCTACTGCACCAATAAATAGAAGGATTTTGGACACTACAAACAAAGGTGTTTAATTCAGGCATTCCGTTTGTAGGGCATGATCCATGCGGCGAGAGTCCCCTTTCGAATCCATCTCGTCGGAACCATACGCATGATTCTTGGGCTTTCCCAAAGAATCCACTTTTATATACTGGTTGGAAGTCCCTCGAGTTCAGGGTGCTACCGGTCTGAGTCATCCTGGGGTGAGTACTTTTTCCCACTAGAACAAGCCCAAGTTCTAGAGTCAATAACCGTTTCTCTTACACCCAGGATCGCACAAATGTGCAAGGGGAGAGGATACTTCGATATACCAAATCATGAGGGTAATAACACAAATGTGCTTTCGCACCAAACACAGTAGACACTTGTTAATTTTAATCCAAATGAAAGATTTTCTACACTACCAAAAAAAAAATTCAAAAATTTAACTAGGGTCTTTGACATGCATTCTGCAGAAAGATTCATTAGTAGTTTGATATTGGTCTTCGACTATCGATCTGCAAAAAATTCATTAATTCCTCAAAACACACGCTGAAAAATAGAAGATTAGCGAAAATAAAAATATGAAAGAAACTTGTAAATTGAAAATCTAAACCTAAAAATTTACCAGTCGGATGCGTCATTTTCTCTGTCAAATGCATCGTAGGATTTTACCAGTCAGTTGTGGCTCATAAACTAACAGATGCGTAAGTACTCGTCAAATGCATCGTTTCCGATATCAGATGCGGTTTTGTAAGTCAATTGCATCATTTTCGATATCAGATGTGGTTCAGTATTTCAGTTGCATCGTTTCATCAAACAGATGCACCTCTGAATGTCAATTACGTCGTTTGGTCACACAAATGCATCGTTCCGTACAAAAACCTGCAAAAATCAAATAAAATTCTACAGATATGCGAAGATGACCTATCTTCACGACGAGTTCACCAAATGTAACATCTAGAAAATGTAGAAGAAAGGTTAAAAGCAAACAACAATGCAATCAAAACTCTAATTATGCAATCTAAGCTAAACAACAGAGAACAAAGGAAAGCTTTAAAAAAAAAAAATGAATAATCTCACCCACTATCTACGTAATTCCATGTATAACCCCAATTTCCCTTCTCCATTTTTCTGTTGTAGTATAATTTCCCTCAGGTTTCTCTTGTGCAAGTATAGCCTGTGATAATGATTTAGAAAAACATCGAAGATTTAAATAATAGATATGCTTCCAAAAGTCATAAGATTTCGGGAGAGATTGGAATGATGAAAGACAGATCAATTTATAGAAAATTGATCATTCAAATGACAGGCCAGGATCAAAAGATTGGACATGCATTATGATAACTGTTAGTAGTGACATGAGTGATAAAAATTAGAAATAGAAATAAAGATTGAATAAATTATTTAATCTTCGAGTTTGGTATTCGAAAATAGAAGAATAGTCTTGGCATGACAAAGATAAAGATAGGATTAAAGCAATGCTCCGTTCAAATGCACACACAAGATTTAATTAATTAAATAGAAATATTTAATTAATATGCATGTACATGCAATTGAGTTAGAACCAGATGACTGAATGTTATGACAAGGAGATTACTCAAGAAAACCACTCAGACATTAAATCCTAAGTTAACTGAGCAATTTAAATAGATGTCGAGTCGAGTCAAAGTGAATACTTAGATAACTCACACAATTATCCAAATATAGAGGAATGAGTTAAAATAGAATTTATGAATTAAATAATTCATTTAATTCAAGATTTGATATTTGAAGAATAATTAAATAAATAAAATTTATTTAATTAAGTGATGAAGGGGTTAAATGAATAATTAAATAAATAAAGAATTCATTTAATTATAGTCGAAATATGATAAAGGTAAATAAAAATAAGAATTTATTTAATTGAAGAAGAAGGATAAGGTTAATTAGTTAGTATAATTAAATAAAAAATGTTTATTTAATTAATTAGATAGAATAAAGAAAAGTGTGAATTAATTAAATAATTAAGATTATTTAATTAATAGATGAAATGAAGACTTTAGAAAATAATTAAATAATTGACATTATTTAATCATGACCATGGAAATACGAATTATGAAGAAATATTCAAGTCAGAGGCTTAGACCAGATTTCGGTGTCTACAGGATTCAATGTCATTATCTACTATAGAGGCATAATATATTGTTGCAACATCTCATTGTACACATGTTTTGTGAATGAAGCAGACATTAAAATATATCAAAGTATCATATAATGAACCTATCTCTATCTTGTGTGATAATTCAAGTGTTATCAACATTTAAAAAAAAATTATGGTAATGCACTCAAGACAGAGCATATCTCTATCCGGTATAACTTTTTAAGAGAGAAAATCATTGAGAATGAAGTAAAGTTGGAGCATGTTCCTACAAAGGATCAAATAGTAGACATTATCACAGAATCTCTTCCAAAAGGTACATTTGAGTATCTCAGAAACAAGCTAGGGTTTATTACCCCTCCTTTCAACTAGATGTATAAGTTGGTGTATCTATCCAGGGGTGCAATTCAAGATGAATTCTTTGTCTTGGACTGATGAAGGGTACCTCTCAAGGGGAGCAAGTAATGGTGTTTTTGGTTGAGTCAAGGGGAGCATATGTTGTGCCTAAAAGTGTGTGAGAGAGAAGTGCAGTGTGCAGGTGTTTCCCTTTTCCATTGATGTTAGAGGGGGGGAGAATTTTGAAAAGCATAGTAAAAGGGAGAGAGAGTAGTGGAGAGAAAGAAGTCTGAAATGTAAGAAATTTCCAAGTGAGGGGGAGAGTTGAATGAGAGTTGGAGATCAAAGTTTCTTTTTTTGATGATGGTGTTTTAGTAGGTGTTGACATCAACAACAAAGGGGGAGATTGTTGCACTATGTAACTATCATTAGTGTTGCCATAGATGTCAACCTATGTCAACCTCTAGTGTGGTTATGATGAGAAAGTGTTTGTGGTGTTGAGTAGGTGTTGTAGATGTAGCATAGTCACTTGGTTTCCAAGTAATTTTGATAAAACTTGTATACAGAGTGTACAAGGTGACAAGGATGTGTTTTGCATTGTGCTCTTCATTTCTTCATGCTTGAAGATGTGATTGTGTGGTTTGGATGTGATTTTCAAAGGTGTTATTGTTATCACCTGAAATTGCACCCTTGTTGAACCTGATGTTCAACACCTCAGTGTAGCATGGGAAGACCTCTAAATCTGTGGGTCACTTGTAGACAGAGGTCAACCTTCAGAGAAGGCCGGCTTCCTTTGGTATCACCTAAACTACTAATTTTGTAAAGGAAAAGGGAGAAGGAGTGCATAAAAATAAAACTAAATACTACGGTGATACACCTAAATGACAAGAACAATGAGACACTCGAATTACACTTGAATATTGATGATGGATATGGGACTACACAACTAGTTTCTGTAGATTATGCATACAAACAGGTTTGACATGCACACACTTTCAAGAAGGAAAAGCATATTTTCACAAATTAAAAGCTTATGTGCAATTGAGTAAACACAGTTCATAATCTACATAATGCTAATTTTGCAAAGAAAGGCATGCTAACATGAAACAAAGCTATAAGGGAAAAGAAATATTTCACGAAATAGCTTTGTGAATCACCTGAAAATGCACAATATTTTGCAAGAAACAAAAGGAAAATTGAACCATCAATGGTAACCAAGGTAAATTTTATATATCATGCTCCAAAATGAGTTACAAAAGTTTTCTAATCTGAGAAAGGACTGAAAAAGTCGCAGACTTTCGAAAAGCATCAGGAGAACTCCTTTACAAGAAGGAAAAAATGCCATAGATACAAAAGTGTCGGCCCGCCTAGGCTTACAAAAATATCAACCTCTAGAAAAGAATTTTCCCTTAGATCTTTTTTATGAAATTAATGTTGTATCCCCGTGTCCATGTCAGTGATAGATTGCCCTTAGGAAGGGTCTCCTTGATCTTTTGTAACCACATCATTAATTTCAGGCCTCTCTGTCCACCTTCGAACCTCCTTGCCAAGCTGCCCATTGCCTTTCATCTCAGGAAAAGTTTGTGTCATTTTGTGCTCTGTTGATCTCATTCACAGGGGAAGTCAAACAGTCAAATGGCTGATGGTTCACCTTTAGTTCCCTTCGATTGGTCAAACAGATGCCACGCAAGATTCCAGGCGGTCAAAGGCCGCTTTCTCAGAATCTCATGTCGGTGAGACACTAATCGTGTCTCCCCAATGCAATTATACTCTATAGCAACATCGACATAGCATACATCTGTCAGTGAGAGTTTACATCGAGCTGCAAAAGTCATATCGACATCCTTGAAACCATCGGCAAGACTTTTACCTTCGGAAAGAGGTCATAGCGGGTGCTAAGAGTCATGCTGATAGCCCTTTTCGATTAGCAAGTCCATCGCTATTGGCAAGACTCTCCATTGTCGGCAAGAGCTTTCACTGATCCCTTCATACTTCGGCGAAACACCACTGGGTCAGCCAGACACTATGCCGAAGGCAAGATTCTTTGGCGAGCTCACTTCATCTCGGCAAGACTCCCCGAGCTCATTCTATTTTGGCGAGACCTCCATGTGTCGGTGAGACCTCTCGTCGAAGCCACCTTGCTTCGGTGAGAACTCTTATCGAGCTCCCTTCATTTTAGTCAGGGAGACTTTCCTTGGTTGGTGAGACCTCTTGCCGAGATCATCATCTCATACTGAAGGCACCATCCTTTCGATGAGACATCATTCGATCGCCAAGACATTACAGTGAGGCCCACCTTTTCTCCCCGTTGACATCTCTTTTCGTCGAGACCTTTGTTAGTCACCGAGACATCTCCCTGAGCTCCTATTTCTTCGGCAAGACCCCCGGCCTTCGGCGAGACATTACGCTGATATCAATCCCTCTCGACAAGACCCTTCGCTATCGGTGAGACCTCATGCCGAATGTAAAACTTTATCTCTGATGATGGCCTGGTGAACAATTTTCAGCGTGACTCCCACCGGTCGGGAAGACTTCACAATGGACGGCAAGAGTCTTACCGATGTCTCTTTCTATTTCGACAAGACTATCAGCGGTCAGCAAGACACTATGTCGAATGCCAAACATTACACTGAGACCTTTGTTTCGGTGAGACAACCCTCGGTCGGGGAGACATCATAGCAAAGGCACAAGCTTTCACCGAGACCTCCATCCGTCGGCAGGAACTTATGCCGAAGGAAAAATCCTTCGGCGAGACTCCAATGGTGTAGTCGGTCGGTGAGACTTCAGCATGTCGGAGAGACATATGAAAACCCATGGCGATTAAAATTTCTGGCCAACTGGGACATTGAAAAAATGAATAGAACCCCTGCTAGTTGGCAAGACATTTGGAAGGTCTTGCCGAATTTCTCCTTAGAGGAATTTTATGCCCAACTTGACTAAGGAAAGCTTTCCAACTGAGCTCCTTGATAAATCATCAGATGGAGACCTTCCCAATGAAAACCGAAAACCTGCACGCTGGGCTCAACCCTTATGGGAGCCACATTTAATCCACGTGCCAAATTTAAAACATAATTTCCTCTGATTGAGCCCGTAGATGAAAATTGGGTAACAGTTATATCCATAGTTTCAGGTTCTGGATCATGCAATAGTAGAAGATGTGTTTGAAAATGTGTTGGATTGTAAAGAAGGTTGTCTAGGAGAAATGGAATTGCTCTAATTTTTTTTGTGTTGAAGTCTCTTGTCTTGCATATTTGGGAATGTGCTAATGATGCTTGTATCTACCTTCCCTTGGATGGTTTGGTATTTAGCTATTCCACATGCTTGGTTCATGTGTTACAATGTCTTAGTGATAGTTTGATTGGTTGCACAAGATGATAATGTTCTCGGTTGCATATGTTTGAGCCAATGATTTTGATTATTTTGTTGGTGTTGGAACATTCCAAGATGTTTTGTAATGTGGCTAAGTGGTGTGCATGTTATTTCTAGACCTAGTGAAGTGTGAATGTGGTTTCTTGTTAGCATTAATTCCTATTTGGCCAACTTGACATGTTAGCACTGATTGTGGATGTGATTTGTTGTTTTTGGAAGCATTGTGTAGCATGTTGGTGTAGATTTGTGTCCTGGTTAACCCTTGGTGTGGTTTGACTTCACTTCTTTCCACCATGAAGGTTTTTTGTGCCAATTTATTTGGCGGTTACACATTTGAGGTGCATACATTTCATTGAGGCTGACTTGGAGAAGGTTATTCATGGTTGCAAAGGATATATATGCAAGATCATTTATTGGAGAAGTGTATGGTGTGTTGTATGATGCGAAATGAAGTGTATGTGATCTATTGTTGTGATTTGAGTGCGAGCATGAACGCTTAAGACTACCAAAAGTAGTGAGCAAAAGGTGTCTACATTTTAGTGTGCCTAAATTTGTTGGAGGTAGTGAGATGAAGGTTGCAGATGGTGAAGAGTTGTTGTGGTTGATTCTCCTATTGCTCTGAGGTAGTGAACCTCCTTGTAACAACTTCTTTCTATTCTTTTTCTATCTGGCCAATGAACCCTTCTTTTTTTGGACAGAGAGTCCTTTGGGAAGTGAGCCCGTTTGACATTTAGACTTTTATAATTAGTGTTGATATTCATATATATATGAGTTAATCCTCACTGTGGTTTTTCCCTAATTAGGGTTTTCCACGTAAAATCTGGTGTTCTATTGTGTATGGTTGTTGTTGTGTTGATGTTTCATTTGTTTACATTCATGTTGATGCATAATAAGGGTTTAAAGGTTAATGAGGGTCTTAAGGTTTTAATATACAACCAATTCACCCCCCCTCTTAGTTATCTTGTGTGTCTAACAAGGGTTTCCTTCTTTTGAAAGGAAGATACATTGTTTGATGTAGATGAACCTTATTCAACACTCATTAGATACTAGTTGTACTACTTTATCTCTACTATGTGGAGTTATTGATCTTGTAGGGGGTTATTGTTTTAGGAGATGCATGGTTCTTATCTCTTCTCTCTTTTCTTGTAGGTATCATTTCCTCTCTTCTTTGGGATGATTTTATCTCTATTTTGAGTTCTCTCTCTTTTTGTAGGGCATATTTTTATGGTGGATTATTACATACATGGATACTTCATCAAGTTACATATTGTTGGGACCCACATTGATCTAGGGACTTCTGGAGGTCATAAATTTTGACCCAAGAGTCCATTTGAGCTACAAAAATTCATGGAGAAGCGTATTGAGGAGCTAGTTATGACACTTTTTCAAGGTTGTTTTCATTCATGTGGAGCCTCAAAATTATATTTTAGTTATTCTTCAAGATTTCCCCAATTTACTTTTTAAAATTGTTTTCATTTTTTACATGCAATTAGATTTGAAAGATGAGATTAGAAATACTTAAGCTAGTTTCAAATAATTGGCCATTTTTCATAGTCGTGTGAATAGAAATGTAAAATTCCCCAAAATGGGAAATTATGGAAACTCTTAAAAATTGTAAAAAGAGTGATTTTTTGACATATGTAGCTATAAGGATTTTCTTTTTAGTTGTAGAGGTAGAATGGAATGAGAATTAAGTAGAGTTAATTGAAGTATTATGTGTAATTGTACTTTTATTTGAATAGCATTCTTTAATGAAATCTAGTCTATGAATGTGGTTGCATCACACATTTATTCAACCACCTAAGTTATGCTAAAGGGGGTGTTGGTGTATATTTTTATTCTTTTTAATTAATTTATTAGGTATTTTCCTATGCCTAGTTTATCTTGCTAATGTAAGCTCATTTGGCTAATAATGGGGAGTGGTGTAAGTCACGTTTCTTCATATTCCACCTTCTTTCTCCTTTGCATTTCCTATAAATGAACTCGCCTAGCTTTTTTTCTCTATTCCATCCCATTCTCCCATTCTCTTGCATTGTATTTTAGTTTCTTTATTACTAGGAAATAACAATGTTCAACCTATCATTTGGTCTTGAGAAGTGTTCTTGCTATCATTATGATATTTGGTCTCATATGTTTTCTTTTCTTATTGTGAAACCTAACATTTATAAAGCTAGGATCGCTTGCATTATTATTTTGTGATTAGGAAAAAGGCTTGAAAAATTAAAATGGTTTAAATAAATAACTAGAAGATGGACACTAAAATGAGTGTATAAATGTAAGAAGGAGATTGCAAAGTAGTTAATTTGGAATCTTACAAAATTATAATATTATTTGTTTTGTTCACATCTGTTAATAATAATCTTAAGGAAAAGAAACCCATAAATTACATAAGAAAATAATAGTATTTGTTAGTAATAGATGAATAGTTATGGTCAACAAATCTAATAGTTTAGAATATGTACCATTTAATCTCTATTTGAATTACATTTTTTTTTGCTACATATAATACTTTACAAATAACAATATAACTTTTTCTACCACATAAAATACTTTACAAATGAATAAGATTGGAAAGACTACCACTAAATTGATCTTGTCCATATATTTTATAAAAGTGATGTTGGTCATTAGGTGTTGATTTTGACATGTGCCATTATTTGATGGTGTCCTTTCTCTTTTGAATTTGGATAACTACATCTCTTGATTGTTTACCATTTACTATTCACTAGTTACCACTTACACTAAAACACAAACTTTATTTTTCCATTTATTTTTACTACTTAAGTAGATATTTTGGAAAAAATATTTTACTTCAATTTTTTCTTGGGTAGAGGATTCTTTTTGTTTCATCAACTTGTCTTTATCCTTTATTACATTTTTGCTCCTATTTCTTATAGGCAACCACATTAGCAACAAGTTAGCACATTCTCAACACCATTATTATGAAAATATTAAATAAGAGAATAAAATATAAAATATGTAATGATCATATGATAAGGGGAGATTAGTGTATGTAATTTCTTGATTCAATAGTGTAATTTTTTTTAATCAATATTTGAATCACTCCATGATCTATGATTAGGATAACCAAAGAGTTGTGATGATGGATCATGGAATTTGATCCACAATGTTGATGGATCAAAAAGTGTGATCTGAAACATTAATGTAATTTTGTTTACATAATTGAACCCAAAAATCACATATAATAATCATTATGGATTGTGGAAAGACATTATCTTTAAGTGGAGGCTACTTAACTTATAATATAACTATAATAATTTTTTTCTTATAGGAAACACCAACCTTACTTTAGAAAAACTTTATCCATTTTAAAGTAAAACTCTCTTATTTTCATTTGCTTTAGTATAATTAAAAAGCTCATTCTATGTGAAAGTTTCAAAAAATACATAGAATTTATTAAAACATTATTAATCATGAATTGCATAGGTGAATAAAATTGTGGAAACATGATGTAGTACCCCTCCTCTTGCTAGTTGGATTTATTACTTTGCTATGCGTTCGTTTGCTACTTGTGACTATGATGGTACTGTTATTGTGTGATTTTGGTTAGTAGACATTTGATGATGCTGTTGTTCCATTAGTAGACATGATTATTTTATAGGACATTATGGTTGGTTATATTAGTTGATTTTTAGAATTATGATATGATGCAGTGATTTAATTAGATATGTTTTGAGATGATTGTTAGTTAGAAATGTTGATTTATTGGTTATATTATAATTGTTAGAATAGGTGTGATGAAGGACAACATAGCATCACTCGTTCGCGAGTGCCCTGTTATGTTGCGATTCCTTCTCACAATGTAGTGCTTTAATTTAATGCTTCAATTTTATATATGTATATATGCACATGTACACAACTTCGTTTGTATGCAGGATTGCAGGTACAAGTCTCGATTCCACCTGCTTCGGCAGGACAGGGCGAGCACCTATAGCCCAACGGTTAAATGTTGATACTGAGGTGACGATGAAGTCCTCCCGTCCCATGATGTCAGGTCGTCTCGTTGATTGGTATTGTACATTTCTGTAATTGTCGTCATTGTGGTTTGGGTTGTGTATGTCGTATTTTATTAATGTGAGTATTTAATAGGTTGTGATTTAGTTAATTGAATGTGGATAATAATTGTTTATTTTAATGTTGGTACGTTATTTGTTGTGGTGTAATCGATTTTGATGATGGAAGTAATTAGTTGTTTTAATGTTAGATTTAAATTATATTCGAATATTTAAATGATTTAATTATTTTGAAAACCACATATTACAATTAAATGGTAATTATATATTAAATGTGTTTTAATTATTTTAATTAATTATCTGGTGGAGGATAATTATTAAAATAATTTATTTAAATTAAATAAGTAATGTGTTGTGCAAGAAAGTTGCAAAAATAGAAATTAAAGCAATAAAACAAATAAAAGAATGAAAGGATTGTTTGAACGAATGAGAATACAGATCTAATTAAAAAGCTGGCTTTTAAAGAATGAGTTTTCTTTTATTCTTGATTTTTAGAGTTTTTTTTTTTTGGAAAACAGAGGGATATTATCTTTTAATTAATTAAGAATTTTGGAGAGGTTTTCACACACACACACAGAAGATGAAGAATTGAGAAGTTGCACAATGCATTTTTTTTCTGATGCTATATTTTTGAAGGAGTTTTAGAAAGGGTTGGGCAACCTTTTGTTGGTAATTTCCTGGAATCTTCTGAACAAAGAAACGGAATTGAGTTCGAGTGCGAAATCTTGGAGAGGAGATTTTTGGAGCAGAATGAGAAGCACTTCGTAGAAGCCATCGGGATCAAGCTAGCTTTATCAGGTTCTCGAGAGCGTTGGACATCAGGTGCCACTCAGATTTTTCCTTCTCGTTTTATCTCTTTCATCTCTCTGCTTCAAAGGAATATATAAGTTATTAAATATGATTTGTGTGAAGAAATAAAAACTACTGTTTGAACTGAAAACTAGTGCTGAAATATTCAACTTAACAATATTAGCATTTAGAGAAAAATGATTCCCTTGTTCAGAATAACACATTTGAGAGTTTGTAAATATATATATAGTTATGTATGAAGTATTTTAATGCTCTGTATTTTATTCTGTATGTTTACAGAAATTTGTACTACCTATGTGTAAATCACTGTGCTTATATTTGTATGTTTTTATATATATAAATATATATATTAAATATATATATATACATATTTCGTATATATATATATATATTAATTTAAACCATTTTGTTTGGTGTATAAAAGAATTTCTGGACATTGTAATTTTCTGAGTTCATGATTCGTACCGGACGAATGAAGTGTTGTGTTGTTTTCCGTGCTATAGAAAAGAAAAAATTCCCTATATATATATATATATATATATATATATATATATATATATACGAATTTTATTTTAATTTTAAAAAAAAAATTTAATGAAGTTAAAACTTGGGAGGGTCATAGCAAACTCCTTATGCACTTGGGAAGCTTAAGGATCGCCAAGGGTTGGGGTCTGGCCGCTAGAAGCCTTTGGATACATCCGAAACTTTAGACGTACGGCTGTGGTAGTAAGTCCCAAATTTGTTATAAAAAATATATATATATATAAATAAATAAATTCTTTTAAAATTCTTTCATTTAATTTTTTAAATATTCGTGTGGAATCTTATTTATATTCTTATTTATTTTAGAATGTATATTTAGTTTATTAAATATGATAAATATAATTTATTTTATTTAAAATTGTAAATTATAAATGATTTGTTTAATAGCATTTTATTGTAAAAATGTAATTATAATTATTTAATTTAATATTAATTTATTAAGTGTAGCTTTTATATTTTATTTAAATGATTAATAATATTTATATTTAGGCATTTATATTTTGAAGGCATTATTTATTATTCGATTTGATGGAACAAATAATTTAAACTGAGATATATTTTAATTTGTTGTGTGGAATTATATCGAGGAAAAATGATTCTTTAGACAACCTATCGATACAACTATATATTTTGGAATCGTTATGAAACTTTATCTTTTAATTATTATATTGTTACCAATCAAACAAGATAGATGATTGTCTAGTTATCAATTACAAAGGGTGTTAATAAATATTTAATGTGACGCTTAACCTTAGTTGAGAACTTTGTGCTAGTCCAGTCAAAGTGTTGATCAAGTGAAAAGATGAGGCTTTGGATTTTGAAATTGAATTATGGATTGTGGAATTGATAGTTATACCTTGGATTGAGTTGTGATTCAACTGGTTGATTTTGTTGTTGGTTGTTCCTAATTGATCTATGTGGTTGACTTATGTATGACAGTTTGATTGAGCTAAGTACCATATTGTAATGTTGACACTTTTATTCCATACTTGTTATTTTTGTGACTTCAAAATGATGTTGATGGTCTCGCTTATTTTTATTCAATAAGTCTTCCTCCTGGGTTGATTGTGCATGGGCTGGGGTTTGCACGGCGGGCGTTACACATGATCATTAAAACATTATTAATCATGAAGCGCATTCACAAGTTCTGAATCTCGACATATGTCATTATGTCTTGGGTAAGGGGGTTGGTGGGAACTCATCACGTGAAAGGAGCATCCCCACTATATCGATAGATGTAGCCCATCCCAAATCCAGTTCACTCCTTATGCATTGACAAGATTGATTCACTATGTAGAAAAAGATAGATAATTGAATGAATAATCTATCCAAATCACCCTTCTTTCATAATTTCATGGATTAATAGTATAATCAAAATCTAAAAAATGTAATATTAAAAAAGCGAACACAAATTTAAACAATGTTCACTATCTTTTCATAATGCCCTTTCTCACAAATACACTAAAAATCCTAATAAATACATGTAGAATCTATTCCTCACCCTCTTACAATTTCTATAACTTCTTTATACCTATCACTATACCCATTTTGAACTTTTAAATACAGTTAGTAATACTTTATAAATCACAATGTATGATTTTGGACGCCACCTTCTATTTTAATTAAATCTTAATATTTTGTTTTGGATACCCATGATGATGATGACATATTTCATTCCTAACCAATGAAGTGGGTTGCCATCCTACAAAGTTATTTAGGCAACCTAGTATATGTCGGTTTGGAAAAATCTATTCTATTATTGCCTACACATTAAAAAAAGTATACATAGATTCCTAAGTCACTCATTTTTAGATCACTTTTGTGGCAATGCTTACAAAATAAACTTCAAAAACACTCCTAGTCCATGGAAAAGCAAGAGTTTTATAAGAATATAATGATGAGATATTTCATAGGACGTCGTTTTACAAGCATTACATTATTAAAGTTGATTGTACTTTTAGAGAATCACCTTTTTCTAGAACAAAAATATCACCAAGTCATTTGAACTATCATTTGAAAGAATATGGTGAACAAGTTAGAAGTTGTAGAAAAAAAGTTAAAAAAGTTGTAGAATAAAAATATCACCAAGATATTTCTGTTGCTTGGAATGCCAAGAATATCATTTGAACTATCTTATCGCATCCATCACTAAGTAATTAAAAACGTTTTTGGGGAAAACAATTTGGTAACAACCCCACACAATCTTTCCCACACATTGTATTTTTCCTTAAAATATTCATAAGAGCTCAAGCTTATCTAAAGTAATTTTAGGTTAAATTTTATCATGTTTTAATATTTTGTATGAGTCCAGGTTAGTCTTAGAGTCCACCTCACCCTGACCTTTCTAATAATTTTTTTTAGATAAAATTATAAACAAATTTATAAGTTAAGTTTATAGGTAGTGTTTCAGAGTTAATTTATTAGAAATGATTAAATGGTTATAATTGTAAATGAATTAAATTATAGAGTATTATTAGTTAATAGGGTGGTTTGTTAGTTAAGTTTTTAAATTATTAGAGTGAAAATTTATATGGATATGTTCAACTATATGATTGATAATTTGATGGATGTTTTTATGTGCTAGTAATTGATCATGTTTAGTTAGCATGGCTTATGTAGAGGAATCAATTTATGACAAATTTTTGGTATCTTCTAGATTTTTGGATAAACCTCCTTGATTCTTTTTCAACACCTTCAACTATGACTATGCATTGGAAACTTGCTTAATGATATGTGAGTGAACTTTGAGATTGTCCTACAAAATGCAAGGAAAATTGGACATATACAAAATGAGGTTAGAGTGAAGTCATTGAATGTCAACCTCTTTCAATTTTAAGATTAGAAAATAAAACTAAACATATTGATCTCTAGATATGTTTAATCATGGTTTGTAGGTATGTTTGTTAGCTAATATTCGTAGAAATGGAAACTCTAAGGAGGTTTTCTTTTTTAAATATCATACAACTATAGAGTTAGGGATCAAGGAGAAGACTAAGTGAAATGTGTGTTTGGAAAAGGGGAAAAATAAAAGGAAAATTTAAAATTCTATTTGTCTTTCCACAATAAGTAAAGAATGAATTAGGGTTGAAGGAAGAAGAGACAATTGCCAATGGGGAGTCTAGAATGGAGAATTTTCTAGGTTGCAAGTTGTGCTTGGGAGTTGATTTTAGATTTCTAAAGGGAGGAATTGAGTTTAGTTTATTTGATGCAAGTGAAATATAAAGCCTTATGTTAAATTAGAGGAGAAGAATCTATAATCTATAAATGAACTTAAGTGAGAAGACATAATTTGAAACAATTTGACTATTTCTAACCCTTGGTTAAATAACATGAGAAGAAGGTAAACATCTTAAAAATGAGATAAGGTGGAACCAAGATGAAAATGCATGAGAGAATCCATATACTAGAGGAAATAACTTGAAATTATGCTTGTAGTTGCCTTGAAACCTTCTACTAGAGATTGGGAAGGTCCCACATATTTATAAAGGTTTGGATCCCTTATCCAAAAATAAAATTTCCTTTAAACTACATGCAAAGGCAGCGAGGTCAATCATCCACTTGGATAAGGTGATATCACTAGATGGAGGGGGTTGGAAATATTGTGTAATATATCAAATTTTATTTGGATGTAGTTACTAATTGAATAATCAATCTTCTTTTATAGAGGATTCAATCATAAATTATTTAAGAAACTATTTTGATGGTATTCATAGGTGGGCATAATTGTTGTGGGGTATGATAATATCATTCAAGAATAATATATACAAACTTTAGGAGAAGGATACAAAAATGAAACAAGATTTTATCACATTTGAATTACATGTTAGTAACATGTTTAGCCTAGGAAATAGGTTGTATAAGACCTAAAACATGACTATAGGACTAAATGCAAAAATGGTCCTATAGAAACATAAGAAAACAAATTTAAAGTGTGAATTTTTACCTTGAATTTCTCCCCCACTTTAGAGGGCTTGTACAATTATGTGAGAAATTTTAATAGCATAACTAAGTCATTTTAAACTAAAAACCAAATTTGAAATAATAATCCCACCATTTATTTAACCACACTTCCCCTTTGCCTTCTTTCTCTTTCACATTCGTCTTTACTTGTTTTCCATTCTTTGTGATCCCCCATAACATCCTATTCACATTAGTATTAAATCCACCCATTTCCCCCTTTGATCCTCTTTCCCACTATCAACCTCACCCCTTTACCTCTTCAAATTTTTTTCCCACTCTTGACCAAACTCCTTTTTCCCATAAAATTTCCTTACCATCTAAAAACCACCATTTGACCTAGAGTATTTCTTCCTTATCTTTTCATTCCTTACCCTCTCCTCTCATATTCTACTTTTCATTGATATTACTTATATATTTACATAAATCTTCCCCACACTAATATTTATTCCTACATCCTCTTTTCTCATTATTCTTATGGATTTTTCCACCTCTCTCACCTCTCTTCATATCAAGTTCCTTGATCCTTATTTTACTTTCCATTTACTTTCCACTAACTCTAAAATTGTTGAGCACATAACTTCTTTCTTTAATCTACATGATTGTTATATTTTATTTAGATTCATTATAGATTCCCTTAGATGCATCTCTACCTTTACATCCTTATTTATCCAATACCTTGAAGAATTATAAGACCTTACCTCCCTCATCCTTCCATCCCCAACCCTTTTTAGTGTAGGTTTTTATTTTCCTAGTGGGTTAATTTACTTTCCCTTAGTCATGAGTTTTTCCTACACTTTTCATTAAGCTTACTTAGGTTAATAATGTGAGTTTTTAATTATTTAATAACTAGGAGATCAGGTGTTGAGGTGCCACCATCCTAAAAGGGGAGATAATTTACTATTTTTAGAATACTTGGTTGTCACTCCCTATTGGTTTGATTTTCGACCTCCACCCTCTCCCTAGTTCTATATAAACTCACTACCTAGATTGTATTTGTATATTCATTGTTTTATACTTTGGCATGCATGTACATTGATGCATGCATTCATTCTTTTGCAACTTCTCTTTGATCTCATAATACAATATTGCTATTTTGATATTTACAAATCTCTTGGAATCACAAGTCTATAATTGTGTTATTTTATTTACAATTTTATAGCTTATTTCTCTCATATAACAATCTTGGTTATTCATCTATTTTGGATTTCTAACATAATTATTATGCCTTGCATAACCACCCCATTTTGTTCTAGTCAAAATGGGTCCCCCTTTTTGTTTCTTTTGTCCTTCGTGTTCTTGTTCAGGTCTTAGGAGTTGTTTCTTTTTTTTCCTAAGTCTTGGCTTTTTTTTTTTTTCAGGTTCAGGCTTCAGACTAGCATTGACACTTGTTACTTTCCGAAGTATAAGTTTTTGTCTGTGTCCTAATCTTGATCCCTACACTTTTCCTTGTCTTTTTTCTTTTTGTGTCAGAGTCAAGTTTTGGATCAGAACTGTTACCTTGCACCCTTCAAGGTGTAAGTTCTTGTTTTTGTCCACATCCCAACTTCTGCCTTTTTGGCTTGTGTGTTTTTCTTTTTGTGTCAGACTCGGGCATCAAACCAGAACCGAAACTAGAAATTTTTTAATTTCTTGTTTCTATTTCCATCTCGATCCCAACTTCTAACTCTCTTGGTGTTTTTCAGGATCGGACTTCAAATAGTGACTTGCACTAAGAAATTTTCAAAGTTTTGGTTTCATCTCTCGACCTGATTTCGATTCCCACTTTATCTTGTCTATTTGTCAGGTTTTGTACCGTGGACCATCAACTGAAATTTGAACTTTTTGAAAGATCAGTCTCGTTCCATGTCCTGATCCTAACCCTGCTTATCTTCATTCTTGCAACTCCACATTTATGATATTCGCCCTAATCCCGAGGCCTAACCGACCTGCATTTAATGTCTAACTGTTTACAAGTGCGAATGAGTTTTTATTCCGCCACTCCTTGAATTTTTTCCATTCTACCTTGTACAGTTTGACAAAGTGAACGAGAGCGACACTGAGCTAGGGTTTGAAAAGGTGCTTCATTTTGTCGTTGTGATGTCAAAATTCCTAGTTGTGTTTGGAGGTAAGTGTTTTGTGTGTGTTTTCCTTCCTTTTTTTCATTTGTCTATGTTTGCTTTGGGTGTTTTTTATTTTCTTTCTTTCCTTTATTTCTCCTAGTTTGTTTCATTTCGGTTTTGTTTTCTCTGTTCTTGAAGCCTTTGGTTCGTTGGGAATGTTTTTCTTTTTCTTGTGTTGTTTGTTTTTCTTTCTATTTGTGAGATTGTCCATCTCGTTGTGCCCTAGTTTTCTAGGGTTTTGTTGTACTATCGAATTGAAAGGTGTTTGAAATGCGAAATTTAAAATTTTGACCGTTTCAAAAAAAATCTTGGTCCCAAGCAATAATATGATCCCAAAGGCACCATTTGGAGATATTGTTACATATACTTTTTCCTTTGTTATTGTTTCTTTTTGATTCTCGATTCATGCATGTATTTCAGAGTTGGGAATTGAAACTCCACTTAGGGTTTACCACTGTTTGAGTCATGGTTCCTTCACTTGTCTAATCCTAGCCATGAAATGTTAAGGGTTTTGACAAAGTACTATTCCAAGTCCTAATTCTGGTCCCCGCATTACCATCAAGATCAAAATTCGGGTTGACACCAAACCTTGGATACATCATTAAGTACCATGACCTGACAAAGTCCCGGTCCTGATTCCTGATATCTTATCGAGATCAAAACTCAAGTCTGACCTATTCTCATCTTGCAAATTTAAGGTTTGGTGCATGACAAAGTCCCAGTCCTGATTCCCAATATCTTATTAGGATTGGAACTCAGGAAGCTACTTACACTTGTTCATCACTATGGGTTTGGTTTTGAATCATGACCCGATCCCGACTTTCAATTTAACATTGGGATCAAAACTTAGCAAAACCCCTTCATTGGCTCTGTTGGTTAAAATGTTGCTACCCAACGAAGATTTGATCCCGATTCCTGAACACTGTGGGATCGAACCATGGAATTACACTAGACTTCTTCATTAACATAGGTATAGGTGTCAAATCACGACCTGATCCCAACTCCTGACACAGTTAATTTTTTTGCTTAAAATGGTTAGGTTCTTGGTTCTGCCCCAAATCTAAAACCCGAAGATGCTCAATTAACTTGTTGGATGGGATTTTAGCTTGAATTAATGTTGATATAATATAAATTCCTATGTTAAGTTTCTCTTCATATGTCTTTTCTTTATCTAATAATTGTCAGCAGTGCAATATAATTAACAAATGTCTAACTTACAGGAAGAGGTTCCCACTGAAGGAAAATATAAGGGAACAAAGCCAAAGAGGTTAAAACTAGAACAAGTGCCTCTTACAATGAAGTACAAATTCCAAGGAAACCCAATACCATCTAATTTTGGCTCTGAGGTCATGAATATTACTGATACACTAGTGGGACACATTGATTTGGAGCAGTTTTGCACATGTACCTTTTTAGAAGATGGTGTCCCATGGGAAAGGAGGATTGCAGAGTCTAGGCTAGCCCATGTGGCCAGTTTTCCTATTGTTGTATAGTGTCCTAAGTTTGTTCTAACTACTGCACAAACATACAATTCTATTCAAAGGTAGTGCATTGATGCACAAGGCAATATAATAATTGATCTAACCCTAGCAATGATTAGACATGTTTTTGAAGCTCCTCCTTATCCCAATCTCAAGATCATGATTGAGGATCAAACACTTGATATCTAGGAAAAGGATGTGGAAGGGAAAAAAAATCTTATCAACAAACGATGGCTAAAGATAAAGAAGTCACTAAAGAAGTTGTCAACCGATCCTAAGAGGTTAAATTTTTTTGAAGATATAGGAGACATGATTATATTGTTGGCCAGGGTATTTGGAAAGCAAAATTCTCTTGTTTTTGAGCACTGGATGTTCCCATTCATCCAACTAATTTTGGAAGGGAAGCAATTTCTAGATTGGGGACATATAATATATGATAATATACATAACCAATTGTTGAAAGTAGTAGAAACCAAGACATTTTATAATTCTTCATATGCCATATATTGTGTTGCAAGGATGGGATTTTTTCCTAGGTTGAACACTAAAGGGTCAATGGATGATGTCCCAGATCAAAAGAAGGTCTGGGAATATTATGACCAACTAGAGCTTAAGGAAGCGATAAAACATTTTAAAAGAGTCAACGATGTGTTTTTGTATGTTGTTATCAATCTGTTCACATGTGACATTGGTTTCAAATTGTCACGAGAGGCTATGCAATTCATTCGAGAATGGGGATATTGGTATATTCAATACCCCAAGTCCACTTATTTTAGATTCTTTGGTTATGATGGTCACCTTTTTAAACTGCCAAGGTGTTGTGGGGATAGACGGGTCTTAATGGAGTTTTCTCGACAAGCTACCAAGGTAAATGCCAAATTTTCTACACAACATAAGACGATTTGTCATTCTTTCCCAATGCAATTGGGATTTTATTCTTGTTCCTCTTCAATAATAGCTAAGACAACAACAAAAGTATTTCAATCTATGAATTTCCAACAACATACTTATAGGAAATTCTTTGATCCAAGGAGGAAAATGTATGGATTGTATGCTTCTCAGTTTCCCCATCATTAGCCACTTCTTCAGGACTTTTGGGCTATCTTTAGGATTAGTTTGAAGTGAGAAAAAGGGGGTATGAAAGGTTAACCATTCCCCATATGAGATATTTTGAGGTTAAAATGGATATTCCAGAAGGCACTACTGATGATAAGATCAAACTTGATCTCGGATATGAAATGGATAAAGTGGCCACTAAGGATTTGGAGCCTATCAGTTGGGTGGAAAAAGAGGAAACTAAGATTCGTAAGATATCATGGGGAGTGGTAAACAAAAGTTTGAAATGGATTGAGATTTGGTTGAAGCAACCAAGAGTTAAGGATTCAAAGAAAAGAGGTTCTAGCAGTGAACCTGCTTCCTCCACAGAAACAAAAAAATATAAGAGATTAAAGAAAGGTGTTGTAGTAGTGGAGACAACCACAGAAGAGCCTACCTCAATAGAAGAATAATTTTCATTGCATCAAATTGATGATTCTTTGTGAAAGGAAAAAGTTACTTTTGATGTGGCTGCTGCTAGGGTTACTTTGGGCTTTGGTGCCACACCCTTAGCTATTGTACATCTTGGGGAAGGAGTTCCTGAACAAGCACCTTCTGCTATCCCTCCATGAACCAAGGATACTATTCCTACTATGCTATCAATGTAAGGAACAACTGTTGAAGAGGAGAGTCCCCCTATGATTGATGTAACAGAATCGCCTATTTCTTCAAACTTTGAAAGAACTCCATCTTAGGAAGGAGAAAGGCCTGAATGGGAAGAATATCTGAAGAAGGTTGAGGAGCCTGGAGAGGAAGAAACTGGATTGGAACCTGGGATCCTATACAGTGAGGAATTGGGATTAAATGAAGTTTTAACTGAAAAGGAGCAAGTGGAAATAATGGAAAGTTCTCAAAGGTTAGCTACTGAACAATTAGCTCTAGAAGAGGAAGATCAAATAAAGAAAATTGAAGAGCTTCCTCAAGAAAAGTAAGTTGTTGAGGCACAAAATAAAGTTGAAGAAGAGGCTCTTGAATGTGAATTGGAACAACGAAGGAAGGTTGAACAAGACAAGGAAATAGAGGAAGAACTCTATACAAAGGGGTTAGAAAAACAAAGGTTGAAAGATGAAGAGGAGGTTGCATGGAAGGAGGAAGAAATGGAAAAGATAGAAGAAATAAATGCCCAAAATGAGAGAATGGAGTAGGAATGGTTACATAAAGAACAAGAGGATCAACAAAAGCTTCTTCCCAACAAACTGTTAAGGTAATTTCTTCTACACCTTTTCCCTTGACACCTCCCAATGTTCAACAAGTCACTACTTAGTTGGTTGCTCCCACTTGGCTCAAGGTAAATTTAGAAAAGAGGTAACAAGTGCAAGCTCAGCCAGTGATGTGGGATGAGATGGTAGCAGAGATTGACAAAGTGAAATCAAGGAAGAAGCCTCGTGCTATGCATTCTAAAAAGTTGACTGATGAGGGAGATTTGATAGCAAAAATTACTACTCCTATTGCTGACAAGGATAATAGATAATTGTAGGCTAAGGATTATCAGATAAGCACTATTAATGTAGGGAAACATATAAGGAATCAACAAATAAACCTGATCGATATTGTTGCCACCACCACCAAGTCAAGGTTAATTAAGGATAAGAAGCTAAAGATGGGCTTAAGGTAGAAGTAGGAAAGATGATTTTTTTTTTTAAGGACTTAATTTCATCCACTCTTGAGCAGCCTACACCATCAGAGATCCCTATTTTGATGAGCCACAAAGAGGTGGATGGTTTGGGTGAAATGAAAAAGAAGGCCACATGGTTTGATAATTAGTTCAATGTTTTCAGGTCTGATATGGATAAGCATCTGGATGAAGGTTTCAGACACTATGTTGCAAGCCTTACCCTAGTCAAAAATATAGAAGAATTTATAAGGAAATGGTGGGAAGAGGAAGAGAAGCTCAGAAAATACTTGGGAAAACTTATTAAAATTTCCAATGAAGAGTTGGTCCAATCACAAATTTTGGATGATGAGAGCCCTGAAAAATGTTTCAAAGTCTATTAATGTATTTGTTTTCAAAACATAGAATCTCATTGAACAAAGAATATCCATGCTCAAAGGCATTCATAAGATATGGGAACATGCAGGTATCTTTGAGGAGATTATTTCAAAACTCATTGATAAAACTTTACCTCTGGATCATAGACTTGAATCATTGGGGGAAATAAAATATGCTTGGGAGGTAAGGCTTGATAAAATGATGAAAGAAGGAGATACTATTGAGTTAACGCCTCTGGATAAGCTGCTACACATTAGATGTGATATACGATGGGAAATCACAGACATTGGTCAGCTAAGGGAAATTGTTGTTGTAGTAGAAGAAATTTGAAGACTCAAATTTTAAAGTTGATTGGGTCGATGGACCTAATGATGGTACATTGAAGTATATTTTCTCCAGTAATGATGAGTATCATGGGATTTCTCATGAGGAAGATAAGTAAGTCAGGCGCCTTTTTGGGATAGCAGCATTTCCATGTCAACTTTTGAGAAGATGGATGACTCCATATCAGTTTTGGTGAGTCAAAGATAAAGCATGGTGATCAGCAGAGGATAGGGGTAGAACTCTCATTCAGATTTTGGCTATATGGACACAAGGTGTACCCTTTCAGCACCTGTAGTTCAACAAAAGACAACGCTTGGAGTTAATTGGGCATCCTTATAATTATGGATCTGGGCCCCAAATTGTGGATCTTGATTTTTGATAGGAGGAATTGGTGCTAATTTTGTCTATATTTTAGAATTCTCTCCTCATTGTAAAGGTGGGATAATTGAAGTTAGATTGGCTGCCTAAAGGAGATTAGATATAGTTTATAGTTTTTACAGCTTTTATGCAAGATACTTAAACACTTTTTACAGTTTTAATGCAATTAGTTTTATTTCAGAAAGTTTGTTAGTTTAACAAGGATGATGATAAACAATGGTTATTCATATGACAGTGAGCTTTGTTGTGCATAAATGTTTCTTATTTGATGAAAATCAATAGAAGACTCTGAATCTGAAACCATTTTGTTGCATTATCTGTGGATGATATTTCTTGATATTTGTTGATCTATTAATTCTAGTAATGAGCTTGTGATGTTTTGTTATTGAAAAGGTTTAAAAAAAAAGTGATGATCAATGGTTGTATGCTCTAAATCTACACTATGAATGGATGCAATGACATGGATTATTTCATGAATTGTGTTATTCTATGGTTTTAGTTAATTAGGAAAATGCTCATTATAAGAATCGCATGTCTGAATGAAAATAAATCTATGTTCATGTTTTGTTGTCCTAGGCTTTGAACTATCTTTTGCTTATTTATACCCTCCTCAAACATTAAATTAGTTTGTATTATCTAGTTTTTATTCGTTTACCAGCAAGCCACTTGAATATTATGGTTGCATGGACCATTGAATGATAACATCACAGATGAGAACCAACTACAGAGACCTTGGAAGATAGATGGTTTTAGATCATTTGTCTATTTCAGGAGAAATAGAGTAGAAATATTACGTTTTAACGTTGTTGTTTTGCTTTTGATCATCGACAATAATATCAAACCTTTGGCTTTGAGAGTTTTGAGTACTATAGTGTAGGAAAGAAGTATCCCTTTTTTCACACTTAATTTGAAAATAATAAATAAATAAATGGGCTTAAGTATGCCTTAATTTAGTGTTGTAATATGTAATTTATGTATTTGCATTAAGTTTAGGTCCCTTTTAAATAAAATGGACTTAATTGTGCCTTGTTTTTGGTGTTGTAAGGTGTACCTTTATAGTTTCACACTAATCTAGGGCTTTATTAATTAATTTATGTTAATTTTCCTTAATTGGCCCCTTTAATTCAAATACAAGCCTAATTACA
The DNA here is from genome assembly GCA_007258455.2 of Sequoia sempervirens. NCBI lineage: Eukaryota > Viridiplantae > Streptophyta > Pinopsida > Cupressales > Cupressaceae > Sequoia > Sequoia sempervirens. Next base: position 25,140 of record VDFB02303421.1, read on the forward strand.
TGCAAATTCTGAGGGATAAAACCCAACATTCATAAATACCATTACACAACACTTAACTTTGGAAGATGTGTGTCCTAGGTAAGTGACCTAGGATCCATTCGCCATAGGGCGAATGGGTCCTCACTTAGATCTAGGACCCTAATTTAACATAATGTTTAACATTAAGCAATGTGTGTCATAGGTAAGTGACCAAGGACCCATTCACCCTATGGCGAATGGGTCCTCACTTAGACTTAGGACCCCCCTTTTAAATATGTTTTTGGCAGTATTTTAATGATTTCAAATCTACAATTCAATGTTGGCTTGTGATATTTGAATTCCAGGAGTCAATGTTAAGATACATATTAATATGAGGCCATTTCACTATGTTTCACCTATAATTTCAAGAGAGCATCCTAGAAATTTTATGTGACTTCATGAGATCAAGCTAGAGCATTATTGAGAGAATTTAAGAGAATTTTCAAGGCATTCAAGGGAATATTTATTGAAGATTATTACAGAAATCAAGATTCCTTTCATCATGTCAAAGATTTATTGCATCATGCATGTTGTTTGAGCTAATATGGTGATGTAGTGTTCAAGATCTATTCAAGCATATCAAAGACATTGTTTCTAATCAAGTTTCATGATCAAGATCTACATTCATTGAAGCCACTTCATGCTAGTTTACAATTTTTTTATCCAAGTTTTAAATAAGGTTTGGTGAGTTGTTACATATTGTTGTTCATTCATCATTGCTTCATGCTTTTATATTTTATTTCAAGGTTTAATTACTATAACGAGGTTTGACCAAGGAAAAATCCCATTCACCTGACAACATTTTTCTCTCTTTGATGTGTGATTGCATATTTTAGGTCAAAGATCCTTTGAGGAGCAAAATTGAAGAAAGTTTGAAAGTTATAAAAGTTGCAAGAAAATTTGTCAAATCACATAAACTCCTCTACATAATTTATTTATGGTTGTCCCATAGTGAACACCTAGAATTTGGAAGTGTAGACCTAGTAAAAGAGAACCCAAAAAGTATTTTTCAGGAACCCTAGCCAGGACCCATTCGCCATAGGGCGAATGAGTCCTTAGTGAGCTTCAAAAGGTGAATTTGGTGAAACGTACACATTGTTTATCCCTTTCCATATCTACCTATTGATTATTGTTTTAGTCAAATTTAATTGTTGTTTTTCATTTGCATTTTATAGCTTACATTTTGAATGAAATAAGGGAAAATAGGTCTATGGGGTGAACTCATTCATCACCCAATCTGTCTATTTCTTTTGTTTCAAGTACATAGATTCTTGATTAAGATATTGGAGTTCTTTTTATGATCTTGTATATTCTCATATGCTCTTCTCTTGCATTTGAATATGATCTAGAGAATTATAAAGGAATTATGAAGATTTGTTAATCCCTTATTTGAATGTTTAGTTTTGGTGAGATCTGGAGATTATAGCTATTTTGACTATTGTTGTAGATTTTTCACTATTCCATTACATCCAAGAGGTTCAATAAATTCATATTTGGTTTTTGTTTCACTCAATTTGGCCATTGTATGACATAATAGAAAATAAGGGTTTGAAGCTCAGATATGGTGAACCTTTTTTTTGGAGTATTTTTATCCCAAATGAGCCCTTCCATTGTGCTCAGAAGGCTAAATAAATTTTGAATATGAATTTTTCTATTCTTAATGTTGAGAGCTTTAACAAAAAAGAGTTTTTTCCAAGGAGTTCATATGACCCCACCAACACAAGTTCATATGTTATTTGCATTAAATTTTTTTGAAAAAAATAGCATTGGGCGCTAAGTAGCACTTAGAGAACTAGCAGCTAAGGAAGCCACTAAGTTCTTGTATCCCCCATGGCCCCTTATAAGTTTTTGTGGCCTATGAAGCTTCCACAATTGTGGCTAGTAACTAAGTCACTTTGCAAACCGAAAATAGTTTAAACTACCACAAAAATCACTATAACTTATTCCTTTAAAACATGACCTTTGATCAACACACTATGGCATTGATTCAATTACCACTAACTTCTTTGTTTGGTTGTTAGTTAGCACTACCACTAACAGTGCCACCCATAGTTTCTTGAGGGTCACTAGGGCCCTCCCTATAGGCCAAATTGGGTCCTTTTTCCAAATTTCAATAACCTTGTCCATAGGTATCAGATTTTGGAAAATAAATAGCCAATAGAAAGATGGAGATGAGAACTTTCCATCCATAATGGTCTTGATAAAAAAATCCATTTTTTTCTAGATGTTGCAAGTTGAAGCTAGTCTTGCTTTTTTCTTCAACATACCATAAATTTTTCCTTGGAGCTCCACCTTTTTAAAAAAAAATTAGGCATTGGAAAGCTATTGAAGATCCCTACACAATTACAAGGTTTAGTTTTCATATTTTGTATCAAGTTCATTTTATATCAAAATTTATAGTTTTTGGCCATTATGGACCTAGATAGTATTGCAATTTAGTAAAATCCTTATAATTGCACTAATCGTAAAGTGTGAACATTGTAATATTTGTGGGGGGTTGATGTAGGAGCATCCACAGTTGTCAGCAATTTTGCAACAACAAAAAAAATTTAAGTTTCAAATTTGTATTTGAATTTCATGTTAGGGGGATAATTTCATGTTAGGAGGATATTTTATTAAGTGAATCTAATTTTATTTATTTAAATAAAATTCCACCTTTGTTATGCAAGTTGGAAGTGGAGATAGTGGAGGTGTAGTTGCATTTTTGGAAAAAATAGAAAAAGCAAACTTGGGCGTTGGGTTTGTGGGAGTTAAAGCTAGAGTTAAAGAAAAATGAGTTAGTGAATGTAGATGATATGGTTAAGTTAGATTTTGTTATAGATGATTGGTATTCAAAGAAGGGTTTGTATGGCATTGCAAAGTTAAGTGTAGGTGCAATTTGGTGGAGGTAGATGGAATTTTGTGGGATCAATCCCACAAGATTGGAGGAGAATGTGAGATACACTTGGAGGAGGTGGTTGGATTATGGTGGAGCTGATTCCACATCAAGGAAGAGGAGTAAAGAGAAGAGTTATCAGAGGAGGAGGTTACTTGTTCTAGCTAAGTGTTGGAAGAGGAGAAAGAAGAAACTATCAAAGGTATCAATTCCAACAATGAACTATGCTACAAGTTTCTTGCAACTTGAAAGAGTAGTTCTACTACTCAAATCCATTTTTTGAGCCTATGCTCACAAACTTTCTTCCATGGGTGTCTGATGCAGGAGCATCCACGGTTGCTAGCAATCTTGCATTAACCAAAAAAAATCAAGTTTTAAATTTGTATTTGAATTTCATGTTAGGGGGGTAATTTCATGTTAGGAGGCTATTTTAATAAGTGAATTTAATTTAATTTATTTAAATAAAATGCCACCTTTGTTATGCAAGTTGGAAGTGGAGATAGTGGAGGTGTAGTTGCACTTTTGGAAAAATCAGAAAAAGTAAACTTGGGCATTGGGTTTGTGGGAGTTACAAAATGGTATTTGATGAAAACCAATTATGTCCGATTTTATGGTATATATTATCCTATTTCATATACCTTCATGTCCTTCCCACATTCCATTTTTGTTCCATATCATACTATTTCACTATTTTATGTTGCATATGATTAAATATATATAAGTGGTATTTAATATAGTTTTGGATAAAATATGGAAATTAATTATTGATTGTCTTTACTAATAAGCATTGTGATTTCAATCCTTGGAAAATAAATCTTGCAACATGCAAATCACAAGAACTTCTTGTCACCTTTTATGCAAAGTATCTTCTTGCCACTTTTTGGTCAAGAACTTTTGTGTATTACTTTTTTTAATAGCAATTTTTTTTTTCATGACATTAGCCTCCAAGGTGGCATCAGTTACCTCTTCAAAATAAACATAAGAAACCGAAACAACGTTTAAATTCGTGGAAAACAAAAAATAGAGAAAATTACACTCAACCAAGGCTCCACGTGTGCCATTCTTGTGGACTAGGGAAGGAAACTTGTGATGGAGATGTGCTGCTAAATCATTGGAGAAAAATCTACAAAATATTCACGTATTCTATTCTCATTTGTTGTTATAATGGAGTTGTTTTAATATGTGGGTAGCACACATGTTTTTCTTCTTCTATTTTGTTGGTTGTAGGCCAAAAAAAACTATCTATTCATGTATGTGGATGTTTTAGGATGCATATATATAAGCAGCGTACCCAGATTTCAAAAAGGACGATTATTATTTTGTATTATCTCTGATAAATAAAACATCATTTTACTGATTAGTCCAACGTAGAAACACATTTTATTTCCACTCGCCCTATGAACTAGAGGAAGGCCCCACTCTCGGGACACTTGGTGAGATTGTTTTTGTGTGTGTAACACCCTGTATTGCAACCCCAAAGGAAACTAATACATCTAACATTTATGGCACTTTTTTTTTTTAAAACAATTAAAGTGTATAAATTATTGTATACATTAAATTTAAAAGATTACAAGTTATTCACCTAAGTCCTTTGGGGTACATGAGGTGACATTATGTAACTTACCCATAACAAAAGTTGAAAGATGAAATTCCCAATTTCCATTAAAATGTAACCCATTCATTCACTTATCTTCAATTTTAAAACATTTATAAATGATAAAACAATATGACAAAGTTAAACCAATATGATAACCATACACATATACATAATAAGATAAACATGGAAATGCAATGAACATATTTCCACAGATACAACATGAACATTAAATAATATTTACAATCACAGATCAAGAAGGAATTACATAATAGGATTATACATTACATCAACTTCCAGTACATCTCATCAAATAAATGCATAAGTTTACATCATGAGACTTCCCAACACATGTGGGAGTAATACATCAATACAAAAGTACAACTATAGTACAAGTATACATCTAATAACATGGCAAACTTTGGATCAAGTTGTATCTGCAAAACACTACACTAAATGGCACAACTATATGACAGGGGGCCCAACGGGGTGTGTAGCACATTCCACTCAACCACCCCCATGCTAGGAGTAAATAAGGAAGGATCCCCAACCAAGAACATCCAAACAGAAAACAACAAGACTGAACTCCAACCAAGAAAGACATGAAAACATAAAGGAAAACATAACATCAAGAGACCACTTCTAGAGGGTAGCAAAGTAACAATTCAAGGGATTGCTAATGGAAAGCCCAACAAGAACCCATTTCCAAAATCATAGGTCAACATTAAATCACCATAAGAGGTTCCAACAACAATAAAATGCCAAGCCCTCCAAATGAGATCGCAAAACCAATCAACAATAAAAATCTAAGGGAACCTTTCTCCAACACCAATAAAGTTGCCATGAGGCATATATGCAACATTGAATAACTAAAAGAAGGCTACAAAGAAATCATCAAGAAATAATTTCCTTAACAACATAGATACAACCACTTCCAGGTACACACAAAAACAAACACAAGGGAAACTATGGGAGAGTGTCATCGCATAGTCCTACATGGGTTATCCTGACTGCCTTTCTCTAGGTGTCAGCCCCCATCTATGGTTATCTTGATAGCCTCTCTAGGCGACGACCCCATAGGGTAACTCGTGCGGAACTGTTAACCTCTCATGGAGATGAGGCAATGATCTTTCCAACCATGGTCTTCTCAGCCCACCCTTAGTTTGTGAAAGCCCTAATGGGTGGATGAGGCATCCTTAATTATCTTGTTAATGTTATTACTACCCAACCCCTAATTTATTTAATTAAGTTATCACTTATTACTCTAACTCTAACGTGGGTTATCCTGACTGCCCCTTTGTGAGTTGTCACCCACGTAGAGCCACTCTCCCTAGAAAACCAAACCACAAAATCAAAGCTCCAAGGGGGTTGTACCAACACAAGAAGTACTGAATCTCAAAACTAAAACCACATGCGAGGCACAATCATCTCGCTAACATCCATATCCATAGACACTCATGAAAATAGGTACAACCCAAGCATAATCTTAGAATCACAATCATAGCCAAAATATAAACAACTACCAATAAGACTCAATTCCAAAATCATAATTGCAACCAAAGTATAGACAATTATCAAATTAAAAGACATCATAATAAACAATCAACTTTCCCACGCCTCTAGAAGCCTAAACCAATAACCTTAACTCCTACAGATGGTTAAACTATCTTGAGAGTTCACACATGTCCATAAACCAACTCAAGCAAAACAACAATTTATTCAAGGAAAATTAAATAATTAAGCAACTACACAACCTCAAGATTTAGTTAAAACATGAATTTACTATAACTCAACAAACACATTTTAAAATAACTTATTGCATGATTCCATCCATGAAATATAAACAATTAATTTACTTAATATATTTAATTTCGATAAAAAAAAAACATTCAATTCAATTTATTAAAAATGCTTGTTTTCAATTTAGCCAATCACATCATAAAACCAAGCATTACAATTAACATCATAGGATTTTTCCATATTTACATCAAGTATATATACATATATACATACACATTTCTATGCATATATATATATTCACATTTTAAATCTGCATATTTTAATTAATAAAATAAATTTTATATATTTATATATATATATATACATATATACATATATATTTATATATATATATAATAGATTAAATATATTATAAATTAAATGAATTTAAAAAAACACTAATAAAAAAATAAATTTAAATTAAAAAATTCACAACCGCCATATTGGGGAGGCTGCGAACCTCCCCATATGGGGAGGCCGCAACCCCTCCCAGGGCTACGCGCAACAACCCAAAGGCTATTGTGTGCAGCCATGGGATGGGTTGCGCACAACCCTCCCACAGACTCAACAATGCAGGTAGAGGGGGAGGGGGTTGGGATACGACATTGTTGTCCCTCCCCCAACCCAAAAACATTATTTTATTTTAAATAACACAACAACCAATAACATATATATATATATATATATATAACAAACCAAAAAAATTTACCTGATTCTTTTTCAGGATTAAAATCTAGTTTTCAAAGAGCTGATATACTTATAGATAATAAATATATATTTTTTACTAGAACATATTTTACAAATATATATATATATATTCTAATAAATATCAATCCCATTCTCTAAGAAAAATACAGACACACATATGCATATAAATATACGTACATATTTTCTTTTAACACATAATATCATTTATGGATAATTTCCATTTGGGGCAAGAATCCAACTTCACAGACACAAATAAAATAACTTTCTCCAAAAGTAAACACAAATTTTCTCCAAAAAGATATACAAATTTCTCCAACACAAACTATATAATCAGCAAAGGATTGGGGAGAACAAATTAAAAACAAGGATATGCATTCAGCCAAACATGAAATTAAAAAATTTCAAGCACTTTCTTTTCTTTTTTGAATAGTATAGTTTTTCCAAGAAATCACTCAAAACAAACACAAATCTAAACACTACTTTCAAACACATGTAAAATAAATAATAATCAAAAAACCTGGAGTCCTACGTTTTGCAAATGGAGGGATGTGCGAGACAAACTTCCTCTTCAAACTTTCGAAACAACCCTTCATGAATTCTCCTCCTTTCCTCAGAACTTTTCAATTTCTTCTTTAAAACCCAATTCGGTATTAATTTTCTTACAGAGAAATACGTAAAACCCGAATAATTTTTGTAGACAAGTTTCTTCACCCCCCAAAAATTACAAGTTAAGAAAACTTCTCCTCTTTTACAATTAATTAAAAATAAACTCTTTTCTTTTTCAAAAACCAAAAATCCATCCAAGAAGCAAGTTTCCACAACTTTTCTCATATTCAAAAATAAACTAAACATGCATTCGTCATTTTTATCTTTTTTCTATTTTTCACCTTTTTGAATGAAATCTTTTGTTTTTATTTTTATTTGATTTTAAAGCTCATAATTATCTTGCATAATTAAAATCTCTTAATTTAATAATTATCCTCAACTTAATATTTAATAAACAATTCACAAAAATCATTAATTTATTTTATTCCATTTTACAAAATAACAATTTATAATTATAATCAATATTACCTATTTAATTTATTAATTTATCCTTTTTAATTAAATAAACAACATTTAGTTTAACAACCTTTAAAATTGTAATAAATTTAAATTTAACAGTTAAGTTAACCATATTTACTTAACTATTTAATTATATTAATTAAAATAACATTATTAATCTACCAAGAAATGTCAAACATAAACAATAATTAAACGAAACATTAAACAAAGATTAAAATAAATGAACAACCCGAAACCATACCAAAACAAAGATGGGGTCGTGGACAACGACACCGTTAGACACAACTACGGGAGTGACAAACTTGGGATGGGGACACTTCCTTATCAACTCCTTTTTAACAACTTCATACCCGTTGGGTTTGTGGGACATGCTCGGACCTGTCAAGCATGTGAAGTCGGTGTTCAGTACCTGCATCCTACATGAAACCAACGGCAAGTAGCATATAAATCTCCAATACAGACACACCGTGAAAGGTAGTCGCGGGGTAGCAAGGCACTTGTGAGTGAGTGATGCTCCTTCATCCTTTCACCGAGACCCACTAGCAAACACATCAGAATCCATAAACAAGCATTAAACCACATCACAGCATAGCAACACATAAAAGCGATACATATCCAAATAGTACGAACACCACAAATCATATGTCATAAGTCATTATAAGCAGTATCAAATCATGTATCATAAATCAACATACACAGTATCAAGTGCATCCAACCAAACTACACTGTAAATCCACACAAATCAAATTGGTGAAATAATCACCATCACAGTCTCAAGTACACAACTCACATGAAAAAATATCAAGAAAGTAACAGCAACACGAGGGGTATTACAGTGTGTTTGAATTAGTTAGAATTTACATTCTGTGTGATTTTATTTTTTACAATGTTTTATTTCTATGTATAATTGTCTTATGTTTATTAATTTGGTTTAAAACTGATTTCCATTGAATAATAATTTTACCTATTGATATTTTGTCAAGGGTGGTGTGTTTATTTGAAGCGTAAAGTGCAAGTTATATTTCAGATTTATAAGAGAGCTTGATGTTGTTACTTTCATAGACTGTTGTTGTTTTTAAAATAGTTCTTATCATGACTCCTATCACTTTTGTCATAGAATAGAGAAAACAAAAATATAAGTTTGAACCATATTTTTGTTATAGGTGCTCCTTTGTGTGTCCCCACTTAATTCATTTCTTTCCTCCCTTAGGTATATTGCCACAACACCATTCACAAGCTTATGATCCCCAGATTGACACTTAGACCAAGCTGAAATCTTTCTTATTCTTTACCTCAGTTTTGGCCTATCAGTGTTAAAAATAATTTATATATTCTTCCATCTTGGAAACCACTCATTCCATGGAGGTGGTCGTGTCTTTTCCAATTTGAGGGAAAAATCAGATTTTTTTATTTTTGGAGGGGGTTTTGTGCATGTTTTTGGCATTCATTTGGGTCTGTGGGTTTGGGAAGAGGCTGGGAGAATCCATATGATGTTGTAATTCACCATTGTAGGTCTATTATTAGACCCATATCATATTGGGATGTTGTAATGAGGAGTCAATAGGCTTGGCAAGTTGTTTTGTAAAGTTCAAAATTTCATTGATAATTTCTATGAGTTTTCTTGCATAAATTTGGTGTTTGAATCAATCATTTTTTGTCATAAATCATATTTCTTAAGTGTTATGAAGCATGTTTTAGGTGGTTATTGAGAGGGTTTTCATTCCCTTTCATGCTTTTAGAAGCCATTGTTGAAGACATACAAGTCATGTTGCAGATTTGCAGGTTGGAGAGTTCAGATTGCTAGTGAGGAGAGTTTGTTTGGAGAAGAAATTTCAAAAGTTATTTCTCCATTATTTTAAATGTATTGGGACTGATTTTAAATCATATTTTCTATATTTTTATCAACCCATGAGGCTGCTATACTGGAAACTTAAAATTTGAAAAGGATATTGCATGATCTATTTGAGTTTTTTTTTTTAATGAACAAACTAGTATTCATGTTATATATTTATTTTAATCTATTTGGGAGTATTTCTTGATTCATTTATTGTATTTTTAAGGTACTTTATTTGAGGTTGAGTTTTTATTTGCATCAGGGGTCATTTTTTAGACTATTAGAAATGGGGGGTGTCTCTTGGTGTCTCTTTTGTACTTTGTATTCTTTGTTCATACACTCAAACAATCTTTGTTTCTTCTTAGAATGGATCAAGAAAAAATTCCTATGCTAAAACTATACAACTATTTTTATTGGAAAAGTAAAATATCAATCTACTTGAAAAAGTTAAGATTATATAGGATAATAGTGGGACTATAAATTGAACCAAAAATTGAAACAAAAATTAAAAATTGTTTAATTAGTGTGATGAAGCATCTGGAACCTTGTGAATGTTTGTATATCTAGATTTTATCTTTCATATTAAATTTGTGTCTACACCAAATGAAATATGGCCCACATTTGAAAAAATATTTGGTAAAAAAGATTAATTGAGAGGTCATAAATTGGAGAATGAGTTAATAGGGTAATTCCTTTAAGTTTTGATAATATGTAGGATTTATTCACCAATATAAAGGCCTTAATATTACAATTGAAATAATATGGAATTGAGAAAGATGATAAAAAAACAGATCTTAAGTATTCTCTCTTTACTTGGTCTAAGACTATTTAGCATTTGTTTCTACATTCTATGCTACTAAAAGTGTCTTAGGAGCTTCTTACGTAATGTGTTATATTGATGTGTTTGCTAAATAACTCACAAAAAAATAGGACAATTTGGTTCAAATGGGAACTATCAAATCTTCTAAGTCTCATCCCTTGGATACAAATCAAGGTACTAGAGATCAGAAAGGTAATGACAAAAAGACTAAGAAATAAAATAATAGAGTATAAAGAGGATCACAGATAAGTTGAATAAAATTTTGAATCCTCTTCCTCAAAAGACAAGTCTAAGAAGTAATAAGTAAAATGTGGTTATTGCAAGAAACTTGGGTATGATGAGCATAAATGCATGAATAAACAAATTGACCACCTCAAAAATATTCTTGAGAAGAATAAGAAAGGTCTCACTCAATCTCCATCTTCATCAATTGAGAATCTACTAAGAAAAAGGAAAAAGTTCATGTTGGTTTTTCTTCTTCATGAGAAAAAAATAAAGGAAAACCCTTTGTGCTTCTATAGGCCTTGGATCAAGGATATGGCTTCTAGATTTAGGAGCTTCTCATCATATGACTTCTTTATAGTCCATGTTCTCTTCTTTTGAGCCTTGTGTTATGCCACCTATTTTGATGGGTAAAAATACATATACAAATGTAATTGGGAAGGGATTTTTTGATACTAGAGATGTCACTTTCAATGATGAATTGTGTACCTTATTTTTCCAATAATATTCTTTCCATCTATCAAATTACACATGGTGAAGCAAGGAAGATTGGGGAATTTACTCTTGATTTAATTATCATAAGACATTTGGAGAGCAGAGAGATTATTTCTATTGGGATGGTTGATTATGCATCTCGGTTATACAACTTTTAATACTTTACTCCAAATGGTGGCTTTGATCCTTTGGATGATGATCACACTTATATTATGGAATCTAATTTTGAGGAAAATTTAGGTTGTAACTTGAACTTAGGTATTCTCATAAGTGATCTAGTTCTTGAGCCTTGCATTCTATCTCCTCCATCTACTATTTCTACTTCATACTTTAGAGTTTCTTCTTTGAGAGCCTCTAGTGATTCTTTGCAGGAGGACATACATAGTCATATTGATACACCTTTGTGGGATAATTTTTTTGACAAGTATTTTAGAATTTTTTGTGAAGTCTCATATTATAAAAATGGGAGACACTATTGATTGTATTCATCTTCTATTTGATGGAGATGATTATTCTTTAATTATTATGAGGGAACATTTATACACTCTTGTTCATTCTCCACATGATCAATCGTCATGGTTTGATATGACTATAGATAATTTTGAGCAACATTTAAAGGATATATTTTTATTCAAAAGATATGCTTGAGTCTTTGGATCTTATTCTCCATTCTTCTCTACTAGATTCTAGATTGTCATCTTCATTAGTGTGGCCTAGAATACCTAAATTGGTAGTGGAAACTTTTAACATTGACATGGAGACTCATGAGTAGAGTTTAGAGACTTCATACATTTTGATCTTTCTTCCTTCATATTCCTTTTAGGAATGAGAAGATATCTTGTATACAATTTTGGTTTTATTTATTCCTAAGGGGAGAAATGTCATTCGATGATCATGAACCATCTTCTATATCTAGTATTGAGTATCTACTATTGTCTCTACATTGTGGAGGAGATTCTTAGTCATTTCACTTATTTTATCTCTTTATAAAATATGGAAGATAAATTGTGGAGGAGTTTCTTGTGTCTTTTTGAATGTTTCAAAGTCAATATGTCCTAAATTTTTATATGCAATATTCATCACTTTCAAGGTGAATTTAGATACCTTAGGTACCCCTTAAAATTTTTATTTCATAATTAAGGTAATTTTTTCAACTTTTACCTTATTTACCTTCTTTTCTATCTTATCCTCTAGAGCTACTACTTCTTCAATCCTTTCCTCCACCCTTTTAGACATTTATGATACCTACAAACATGATAGACCACCTTAAGAAATCCATATAAAGAAATAAATTCATCAACTCTATCATATTCTAAGTTTTCAAGAATTTAATGGGAGTTCAATTCATGAGAGGATATGAGGATCTTCATCTAGGGAAATATAGAATTAAGGAATAAAATCCTATCGAGACTCGAAGTTCCAAAAAGACCTCTTGGTTTGAGTGTTAATATGTACAATGAAAGTTAGGTCTTAATGAGTATTATGGATCTTGGACACCAAAACCAAAAGTCTAATTAGGACATAAATTCATAAAAGGAAATTACCTAACCATTGATAAGAGTCAAGACATTAGACAAATATGGGACATGAGAACATAGTATGACAAATTTTCATTGGGACTATGAAGTCTAGAGTAACTTCTTTAGTTACCTCTTGTGGGGATCAAAACTTCAAGTGAATGGAGGATTTAAGGATCTGGGATAGAAGGCCCAATGGTACACAAATTCTTGGCTAAAAGTACAAATTTGTGTCACACTTTTATAAAAGAAACAACTAACACTAATCCAACTTTTAAAATTGAATCACTAAAAAGTGGTGTATATGTTTTTAATTTTGAAATGATGTAAACTAATAAAATGTGTATATTTTAGTATATTTTATGTTTGTCTTTTTTGAAAAAATAAAAAATAATTTGAATATAATTTTTTATAAATTGACACTATAATTTAGTTGCTGATAAAATATTGAAAAATACAGTTACATGCCATGTCAAACTTTCTATAGTAAATTTTATTTTTTCCTTCAATTTTTTTTGTGTCATAACTTGAAACATTAGTTCATGGATATATTTTTTTCTAATTTTGATAAATATATATTTTTATATAAATTTTAAAATGTGTGTATTAAAAATAAAGTTGTTTCCATTTGACATCAACTTTCTTATTTACTAGTGCATCATATTTTTTTTAAAAAATTAATAAGTTTTATTAATATTTTTCTTGACATGATAATCAACCTATTATTTTTGTTCCGATAACCTACTTTTAGGTAAAATAAAATATAAAATATAAATAATAGCTAAACTATTAAAATATATATATTTTTGAAAACTAAACTTATGGATCTAAAAAAGGGTATTTTTATATTAAAAAGAAAAGTTATTTACATGAGTAGGAGTTGTTGAAACATTAAGTTTTTCAAATATCATATTTTTTTAGTAAATTAGCCTCAAAGTGGTGCTACATATTCATTTAGAATTTTAGTTGAAAAAATTATGGACATATCTAACCTAACTACAATGAATCTTATTAGATCATATGTTTGACCAAAATTGATTTTTAGTTAGAAATACTCAAATTCACTTGTGTCGATAAATTGGTCAAAAGTGTGACATAACTTTGCACTTTTACCCTCATATGAGGATACTACTAAAGACTTGGCAAGGATCAAAACTTTAGACAAATAAAGGACATCAAGGAAAATGATTGAAGTTCCATCAGGACCCATGGTCTCGAAGGATATGACCAAGACAACACTTAGAGATGAAAGAAGAGGTTGGGATTCCAACTAAAAGGGGAATATCAAGATATGTTCCCAAAATCTAATTAGAACCCAAAGACCTAAAAGAATATCCCTTCGACAAAAAAAATTAACATTGAAGAACAAAATAAAGACTTTGGGAGGATCTAAGACATCATAATCATGTTTGAAAGCACCTTCAAGTTTTGAGTTCCTAAAGGGAACCTACTCAAATATTATTAACTTCAACCTCTTCTAGCTATGTCCACACAACGAAAACCCCCTGGGCCCAAGACAATGTGAAAATCTTAAACATTAAGCATTTTAACTAAAAAACCCAAATGGGACCCAAGATTCTCAGAAGTTCAAAATGGCTAATTGTTTAGAATCTAGGGAAAATTTTAAATTCTAAGGCCAATTTGAGTGGAAAAATCTCAGTAATAGTCCACTTATTAACCAAAAATATAACCCTAATCTTAAAATAAGCTCAACCCTAACTAGAAAGAAAAAAAAGTGGAAAAGAGAAAACAAAGAAACAAAAACAAAAAATGAAATAAAAAACATGGAAGGTCGCACAAAAATAAAAATGAGAGGAGAGAAAAACACCAAATTGACCTAAAAACTACAAACATGCTAAGAAGAAGGCAATAAAAAACCCACGAGCTCAATCACCCACAAGATGACAAGAATCACTAAAATTTGGACCAACACACATAATATTTACAATAGCTAATTAGTAGCTAATTATGAGATGTAATTCATAATGAAATCTCAATTTTTGGGATGTAATAAAGACCAAATTATGATTAGGATCAACCAAACACTTTTTCCATAAAATTTGAAGATACCACCATTAATGAAATAAGTGGGAGGAAAATTTCAGAGAGAACTCATAATTTAGGATTTTGGTTCCATTGAATGAAAACCACCTGAACTCCCAAATCCCAAGCAAGCAAAAAGGAGTGAAGGAGCAAGGTGGCAGGAAGGGGGAAAACATTAGGAGCATGTTTGTTGATCCCCTCAGGACCCAAAATCCCTCTTGAAGGAGTGAAAAGAAAAAGGACTTAGAAGGGTCAAGAATGATAAAAAAAACCTAGGATCTTAGGGAAAAGGGAAATCTTGAGACCAAACACAAAAGGGGACAAACATAAAGGAAAAAAGACACAAACAACTTGAAAGGAAAAGAAACCCAAGAAAGAAAAGAAAGAGGGTCCCTATTTTACTTAGGTAAAAATATGGGGTGTATATGTAGGACATAACACTACCAAAAAATGGATTGATTGAGGTAATCTCCTAAATAGCCATACCTTATAACCCCCTTTCCCTCATCTATGTAGATAATTACTTAAAGATGAATAACAACAAAATTTGGATCTATTATAGGTAGGATAACATTTCAATCTAAGGAAAAATACTATGCTTATATATTATTAAAACTTTCAAAGGATCATTATTTTTCCTAAATACTATTTTATAGTAACACAAGTATCCTACACTAGAGTTTCTAGACTTGTACATAAAGAGAACCCATCTTTAGTTTACATATCTTGTTAAGAATACCATAGAGATAAGGAACATAAAAATCTAGTGAATGTGTCATGAAAGGGGAAAGAGTTCCCATCTCTCATATGGATTCCTTTCCAGCCATCCCATTAAGGTAGGAAGCAACAATCTTTGATATAGGTTCTTACAAAGGGATATGAGTTCCCATAGTCAACTTGTATAAGTGTCCTTTTTCCTTTCTCTTAAAAGTGTTTTAATCCAATAATATTTTCCTTGTTGATCTTCTAGAGCTAAAATTTTTGGGATCCATGTTCAAATATTGTTCTTTCCATTATTTTAATGGAAACCACTCAATAAACACCCTAGGGATGCATTTATTTATCACTTTCCTTGTTATTTTCTAGTTGAAATTTCCAAGCTCCTACATTTATTTTGCTTGAAAATATGTAATAAAATTTCAAATAGATTAGTACAAAGAAATACTAGTGTAATAATAATTTATGTTTTACCTCATTTATCATTTGTTCTAGCTTGTTGATAGATGAGAATAAAATTTTAGTTTCTATTTTTTTTTCTAACACTAAAATTCTTGTACTTCTATCTTAAAGTTATATCATGGTAGTGACCTTAGTATCAAAATGAAGAACTAGTATTTTTGTCATCACGAACAGTTTTTTTTTTCATTTCCATATTTTTTGTATGCAAATTTTATAATTAAAATTCACCTCATGTTCTCATTGGTATATAAATTTAAACTTCTAATGATAGCCATTCCACTATTAATTTAACTAAAATAATCATTTGCGCTTCAGGTGATCCCACAATAGAATGTCCCACATTTTCACTCAAGTGAGATACTAAAATAAAAAATTTAAACCAAATTGTTACTTTATGTCACTTACAACAAGAGAATTGTTAAAAATTTAAAGATAATTAGAACTAATAATGTTTTAGATTATATGTATAGATTCTAAAAATATTAATTTAACAAAAACTTTAAATAATTCATCATTTTTTAATAATTATTTATTAACTTATTTTTTTATATTTTATAATATTTTTAGCAAGTAATATTTTTTCCATAGCGCATAATTTTTCTATAAATAAGATAAATTTATAATTTTATACATAGATCACTGAAATTAATGTCTCATGCATGTGTGCTTTTTTATAATTTTTGTTGCATTCATTATTATTTTAATTCAAATTAACTATAATTAAGATTAATTTTTTCCTATAACACAATGTTTTTGTGCATCAAAATTAATTCAATTTATTTTGTATAAACAAGGATATCAATTAGGAGTGGACATAAATTATTTTTATAAAAAAAAAAACTATGTTTTCTATCTACATAAAAAAAAACCTTTATACATGGTAAAAACTTATATTCCCTAAAAAATAATAAATAAACAACAAAATTTAATAAAACATTAGAAATTATACATTTAAAATATTTCCCTAAAGATTATGATCCGACAAAATCTCATGTCATCATGAGTCTATTTCATGGTCAACCTCTTGCTTTGAAACTTAAATCTCTTCTAAAATATCTATGGATAGGAGGATGGAATGGAAATGATCTTTATATGAAGTTTTTGAATGAAGTATTTTTATTTGAAGGTCCCTTCCATAAAGCATTTTGAACATGAAACAATTTAAAATAGAAAAAGGGTCTTCATTTGAAGGTACCTACCTTCATTTGATACTTCCTTTCATTCAAAGATAACAATGGCATATTTAAAGATATTTTACAATTGGTGACAATTTGGGTTCATTCTTTGAGTTATAATATTTAAATGTTGACAATATATTTAAAGATATTTTACAATTGTATAATTTCAAAAGAGTATGAACATGTTTCTACATCTATAACCATTTGACTGATTAAATTGTAACGATGACAATGATGGAAGATATTGATTAGGACAATCATGTATTTATGTTTTTTTTTTAAATATTTTTTATTTTGAATTAATATTAATTTAATCTTGATGATAGTAATATATCTAGTTTATCATACAAATTTGTTTAGCAAGATTGTTATTGCTTATATATATATATATAATTGTTTAATTATTTTTTATTAAAATTAATTTATTTATAAATATTTTTTAAGATAATAATTTTAATTTATTTTAAAAAGTGGGATGTTTTATCCATAAAATATCAATATTGCAAGAAACAAATTAAAAATTTAGGTGGGGGCTTCCTTTTTAACATCAAGTTGTTTCATGACAAGGGCTATACAAATGCTATTAAAACACTTAGAATGATAAATAGCTACATGCATAAGAACCTAAGTGTTGGATGTTGTG
>VDFB02303422.1:0-19019 GCA_007258455.2 Sequoia sempervirens
TGTGATTCTTGAAAAAATGTTTGTGAAGATTCTCGAGAAAAGATTCATTGGAAGTGAATGCATTTTCCAAAAATCAAAATGTTGTAGAAGTAGCGTTGTCACACATGAAAGGGAAAACTCAAGCAAATAAGAGAGAAAGATAAAGGAAAAGAAAAAGAGAAGAGACAACACAAACAAAGAGCACAGGGGTAGCCTAATATTTTGGAGTTAGGCACTCATAAATATATATATATATATATATATATATATATATATATATATATATATATATATATATATATATATATATATATATATATATATATATATATATATATATATATATGTATAGTAATAGTATATAAAATGAACTACCATCGCCTACTATATAGGACCATGTGAAGAATGCATGAAAAGACAAAGTAAAAATAAAAAATTGGGTCAACATGGAAGGGAAGTCTAAATTCCCTCAATGCTTTGGATTGTCCCTAGTTTACCAAAAATCAAGTCACAAACATGGAAGAATGATGATACAAATAGAAGAAGGTTTATAACACAAAAACCATGCCTATATCCAAGCACCAACATGGTTGATGAGGGTCATCCAGGCACACATAACACGATCATGAGGGAACACATCACAACACACACACACACACACATCTAATCTAAAGATAAAGAAGGGGTCTCCTCCTAACACTAATCAACCAAGAGGTCATTCATTTTCCACTCTAGATCATCGCAGAGGGAAGGAGGATGAGCCTGCAATGGTGGAATGTTAATAGGAGGAGTGTCTGACCTTCCTGCGACAAGGGATAAGGAAGAGGGCCCTACAAGGTCCTCTCCATTGAGCTCTTATGGAGCTAAGGTTAGCAATTTCATGAAGATCACTGACAAGGCTAGAACCTCATCTAGAGAGTTGATCATGCACTTTACAAGAGTTCCATGTTTTACCTCAATAGATAGAGATGTTTGTACCTAAGATTCACTGCTAGGCTCATCGAGTAATTTGGGAGTGGTGATGAACTCAGGAGAAGTTGGGACTAGTTCTGTCACTAGGATAGAACAAGTCAGCGCAAGACCACCTTTTGGGGAAGGTGGGCTCCTCTTGTGTCCTCCATTGCTAGAAGGATCACTCTCCACCTTTTTCTTCGTTAGAGGATGCAAACTCCCCATAGATGAGGCAAGAAGTGCAAAGGAAGATGAGACAAAGAAAACCACAATATATACAACCAAAGTATTAGTCATATCTATGGGTTTTGAGAAAGGCTAGACATACAGAAGGGACATCAACAAAGGTGGCTCCACCAAAGGAGTGATGAACACCTACACCTTTTTAGGGTTAGGTGCATTCATACTCACAATAGAAGTCAAAAGTGATACAGAGATAGATTGAATGGAAGCAGAGAGGAGGAGAGAGGACTCAGCAAGAGGCCCTAATATAGGGGCAATTGTCTCCTCTTCCTTCCTCTGTAAGGTAGCCTACTCAACCATGAGATCCTTTCACTAGTGCTCATGCTCATGCGTAAGGCAATTTTTGTGACTCTTTGAATTAGAGGCCAGAGGTTGTGAAGGAATAGAAGGCTCCCACTCAGCCATGGGGGTGTCCACTATAGTCATTTCTAGTGGAAAAACAAGCTCCTGAATGGTAGTAGGAGGAGTAGGTTGAGAAACAACAAGGGGAGTCGACTCAAGTGCCTTGGTAGTGGGCCTCTTCCCATTTACTGCTTTTGGAGTAGAAGTGGTAGGAGGCTGCAAAAGCTGAGACATAGAGGACTCTCTATGGGGACCTTTCTTCTTGTTATACCAAATGGGCCTAGACTCCATAGGCATTATAGGAAGCTCAAATGTGGGACGCTTGGTATTTTTCCAAGAGGGAACCATTGGATTCTCTCACAGACGTGGAGCAAAATCTAATGGAACCTTAGCGGGGTGAGAGGAAGTGTCAGGATGAACAGTAGAATGGGAAGAAGGAGGATCTTGAGACTGCTTCTCTTCTTCCCTTCTACATGCCTTAGTGGCCTCACTATCAACTTAAGTAAGCCTTATGTGAAACACCATAAGGTGATGGAGGGTATCTCACTTTCGGCCTTAGGAACCCTTTCTTATAATTTTGATATGTTCGATCTAGGAGGTCTATCCTAGGTGGGAGAGGACCAATGGCCATATGACAAGAGTAATCCAAGGAGTAGCTACCATGAGCATATGGTGGTTTATAATCGGTGTCATGAATCAAATGCACAAAACCCTCGTGGATAAATTTTAAACATTTATGCACGACTGAGGGCACGAAATTCATAGCCACTAACCAATGGATACCTAGCTTCACTTTAAAGAGTTAATACTTAGGGATAATGTCGAATAGAAGCTTCATGGATTTGGGTCCAACCGAAATTGACAAGACAATACTACCCAAAGGGGGCACAAAAAGCCCATTATGCTTGCAAATGGTGCTCACGGGTGCATCATATGCATCTTTGTGCAAAAATTGATTAGCATGGTCTCCTTAGTTATGATGTTTACTTGAGATTTCAGATCAACTAGAACACCTTCTACGATATTTTTGTTGATTCATGCAGGGATGTAGAGAGGAGATGGCTCCTTATTAAAACCCATCAGTAGGTCCTATGAAGTGAAGGTTATATTAGGACCATTGCTCATAGGCTACACAGAGGGGATAGGTTGATGTAGGAAAGAGGCCATTATGCACACTAGATGATACTTTCACAGAGTCCCTAAAAGGTTAAAGGATAAGATATTGACCTAATCAAGGTTTCATTATGCAACACCTTTAGAACCTTCCAACTATGCCTACTAGGGGTCATATTTTGGGTTGTAAGGTGAAAGCCTCACAACACTCACACCTACAACACTCCTAGGATACGAGGAAAGGAACTTTTAGTATCACAAAATGGAACCAAAATGGTTCATGTTAGGTTCACCAAAAATGTAAGAGAGGGGGACTAACCATGTTCAAGGCCCCAGGTCATAAAGAGACAAGAGCAGAAGGATGCCCTAACTTACCTCAGCTTAAAGGGGTGTTTTGAAATGAGGGACAAAAATGATGAGGAGTATAAGGTACTTCAATCACTCTACAAACTTGAAAGTTAGAATTTGGTTTTCAGATTCAACACTATGCCTCAGGAAGCTCTCTGCTCGAGGAAATGATCCAAGTGGATCTCAAGAACCTTAAAATCCAACTATTCTACCTACCCCTGAAATTGGCATAATGTCAAAGTGCTCAAAAAATAGAATCCAACACAACTTGAGTACGTCTGAGTTATAGCTAGTCAAAGTTTGGTCAAACTAGGTATAGGGGGGTAGTCATAAAGGAAAAAACATTAATTGATTCAGAATTGGTCAGAAACAATGTCAAATTGAAAAGCTCATCAAGAAATTCCCAACAACATTTTTTTAATCGAAATTCAAGCTTGTACATGAAAGTTATCATGAGTCAAAATTGGCAGGCCCTAGGGTTGACTAGGCCATATAGATGATGATGTCATCATGACATCAACATGTTGACACAACACACCCATACCATACGAACATGACATGGACCAATTAGAATGAGACACGTGTCATTCTATACAATTGAGGTGGTATCTGACATGGCATCCAGTTGGCAAGATGATGTGGCAAGCTGACATGGAGACAACATGGTGAGCTGGTGTGGAAGCTGACATGTATCGGTGACTAGATGATGACTAGATGATGACTAGATGGTGGTCAACGAATCAAATCATGCCACGTGGCACATCGGTTGGGAGCCACGTGGCACCTTATCCTTGCTCCGGTGGTTGCACAATTTTGTGTGGGTTATCAAAAGTTAGTGGGGGTCGAACCACTGATCCCCACATTTTAAACTCCTCCATATGTCGTTGCACTTGTTGCTCACCCTTTACCCAATATGGGTGCCCAAGTGGTAAAATGGGTAGCCATCGCCATGCCATTTGTGGCATTTGTAATATATGTGGGTTGTGTTTTAGTTGACAACTATTAAGCCTAAATTCCCTAAACTAATTAACCTTAAATGGCTAATAAGAAACAACCTCGAATACAACAAGACAAAAATATATTATAAAAAAAGCTCAAGAATATAATAGTACAAGGGCTAAAAAAAAATCAAATGGATTTTAATAAGGTGGTTATTGTTTTTTGTAAAAATAAGGGGATTAGTTTAAATCCTAACCTAAAGGGGGAATAGGCCAAGTTTTGGTGGTTTTAACCCACTAGGAAAATTTCAAGTATAAAAGGGAATGCTAGGGAGGCATTCCATCATCAAATTCTTGAGTTTGAATTCTCTCATTCAAAAGATTGAGTTCTTCATATTGGATTCATTGAGGATCTAGTTCAGAGTCTAGCATCTAGATGAAGGCATCCGAGTGATGAGATTGTTGTAGAACAACCTAAGAGAAGAATTGTAATTCTGAAAGATCTATGTGGATACATCAGAAGAATATGGTATTTGTACTTGAAGGAGTATTGTGTGATCTAGTTGGAAGACTTTTCTCTTGCGAGGTTGCGGGGAAATTTTGCATCCACTGTCAGGTATAACCAAGGTGTTTTAGATACTTGGCTTTATTTTTATGAATTTAGTTTTGTAAACGAGGCAAAGTACCATTGTATCTAGTTCACATTTAGTTGATGCTTTAAGAACTAGGACTACATTTTTGTTGTTGTTGGAAACACTTGTTTAGTTTGGATTTGGGCAGTGCTTGTAGGGCTTTGATACTTCTTGTGTAGTGATAGCTTGTATGTGTAGTTAGAAGACCAGTTGTTGTAAGAAATTTGCAAGTTCAACATTAATGGAAAATTGATCATGCTTATTGAGCAGATCTAGAGATGTAACCCTAAGAGGTGAACTATGTGATCAAATGTGCCATGCTCTCTTGATTTTTACTTGTATGTTGATTATAGTACTTTATTCCACATTTTGAACTAAGTTAGATTGGCTAAGTGAAAAGGCACTAATCAATGAGCTTAGTATATTAATGGATTGATTTTATACATTGGATTCAAACCATTAATTAAAGATCTTGGTAAATATTTGGATTCAAGTAAGTTGAGTAACTGTTTTCAAGTCTGATTAAATGAAGAACTAATTGAGTAAGCACACTCGCTAGATTTTTAAGATCAAGTGGTATAAAAGTGGTTTTTGAGCTGAAGTTTGGTTTGTGCAAGTTTTCCATTTTGATTAGTTTGAAAATTTGTTGGTTTACAAGTTTGCAAGTGTCATAGGTGTACATCCAAGAGGAAGATGAAATATGAACAAGGGAAATCTTCTAAGGTGACAATCTTTGCATCCATGATGGATGAATTATTTTCGATGAAGAGGATGATTGAAGCACTCCACTTGGATAAGTCTGAGAGGCTTTAAGAACTTGAGGAAGCCAATTAGTGTCTCAAATGGAAAATGTTGAGTTAAGAAGTCACCTTGAAAACTTGGAAGATGAGAAGAGGAAATTACACTTGATGTTTCAAAGTGTTGTGGAAGAGTAGATGGGAGAAAGTTCTGTTGTTAAAATTCCTCCCAGGCTTGAAGATCCTAACATTTTCACTTTTTGTCCACACTCAGAGGATTCCTCATATGTATCCCTCACACAGCCTAATAGTTTGGAGGCTTCATCTGCATCAGTTTAGAAGGATCCATTGATAAACATTCAAGAAGTTGATCAAGCGATAAAGAAGGTAATAAATGAAGTAATTTCATTTCCTTTGTTTAACCATGATCATGCTTTTACAACATTTGAAAAACATACCAGGGGTATCAGTATGAAGCTACTAAAAAAGATGAGCTATAGTGGGAAAGGCCTTGGAATACATGGCCAAGGAATAGCTAGTCCCATACAGGTGGTAGAATGACCATGTTATAAGGACTGGGTTATGATGGAGAAGAAATTTGAGAATGTTCCAAGACCACGTTTGTGAGAGGTCAAGTTGAAGGTGAACCCCACTATGGTGACTATAGTGACTACAAATCATCTCCTACAAAGATGCACTTGAGGAAAGTATAAGGCAGATCATTTTCAATAGTTGGGAACAAAACCTAACAAAGGAAAAGTTGGTTCTCCTCAGCAGAGCAGTGCTCAAGTTGCTTAAGAGAAATCCAAAGGTGATGAACACTTTAAATCTATTGTTGATTTTGAAAGTAGTAATTATTTTGTATCATCCTTATGGAATGTGGGACCATGCACATTTTTTCATGCACCTAACCACTCTAAAGCAAGGTGTAGCAAGAAGCAAAGGATTTGTAGAAAATTAGTCATGCAAGCTAAGGAGACAATGAGGCATGCAACACACCTTCAATGTTCCACTCTAAAGAATAGAACTACAGTGCAAGACAAAGCCAAAAATTATTGTACTCACTACAAAATTAGTGGGCATTGGGTTGAGAAATGTTGGAAGCTACACCTAGAGCTTCAAAATTCATCAAGGCCTATGAAAGAACCCAATAAATAGGAGGTTATAGAGGTAAAGGCAGAACCTATGGTTTCCATCCCTGATGCAGTCCATGAAGAACCTCAGTAAGAATAGGAGCAGTTGGAAGAGGAAAGTTCTTTTGTTCAACTTCATAAGAGATGTGAAAACATGTCAACTATATAGTTGTGTCAACTTTGTTTTATGTTCCCTTTGGATTGTGGTAATATGTTAGTTGATGTAAAACTAGTATGGTTTTTAGTGAAAGACTCTAAATTTTTTTGCAAGTATTTGTATGAAGTTTTATTCTTGTAAGGTAGAGATTTTGTAAGGCTTTTAAAGCCATATCTATTGTAATATGAAGGAGAATACTTGAAGCCTTCTTTATGCAGGTTAAATATTGTTGCTTGCAAATTTCTTGTGGTACAAGTGGTGGAAACTAATTCTTGAGGTGAGAGTGTGTCACTAAGTTTCTATTGGAGGACATTTTGTACAAGATGGATAGACCATTGACACATCAGGACTTAGAATGAGTCTTGAAGATTAGTTCGATCTCATTCAGATGATGATTGCAAAGGACTACAAGGGGTAGTGATTTTCAATGGCCTTGTTACTATGATAGGCATGGGAAAAGCTGAATGGGGAAACCTTGAATCAACCATTCTAAAGTACAAAGGTGAAGGAATGTATCAAGCTAAGACAGAGTTTTCCATTGTTCAAACAGTTCACAAGCTAGGAGGTGTTATTCCATATATTCCTTGGTACTGGTGAGGCCTTGTTGATTTTCATAATGCAAAGAGGGAAATGTTCAAAGGAATAGTAAACTTTTGGAGACCAAAAGTTCTTCAATGAGAAGGCTTGACCTAGGTGGATCTTGAGAACCTTAAAATTCAGTTGTTCCAAATGCCCCTAAAATTGGCGCCATGTCAAGGTGCTCAGAAAAATGAATCCAACACAACTTGAATGGGTGAAAAAGGAGTTTGTATGTTTGAGTTATGGCCAGTCAAAGTTTGGTAAAACTAGGTATAGGGGGCCAGTCAGAAAGGCAAAACAATTGATCGATTCATAATTGGTCGTAAATGGTGCCAAATCAAAGAGCTTGTTGAGATGTTCCCAATGGTGTTCATTTCATTGAAATTCAAGCTCATACACGAAAGCTATCGCGAGTCAAAGTTGGCGGGCCCTAGGGTTGATTGGGCCATACAAATGATGACATCATCATGATGTCAGCATTCTAATGCAACACACTTAGATCGTATGGACATGATGTGGACCAATTAGAACAAGACACATGTCAGTCCATATAGTTGAGGTGTTATCTGATGTGGCATCCATACCATGATGTAGCATCAGTTGGTGGCTGACTTGGTGTCCAATTGGCAGGATGATATGGTAGGCTGACATGGAGATGACGTGGCGAGCTAATGTGGAAGTTGATGTGTCTTGATGACTGGACAATGACTAGATGGTGGTCAACGAATCAGATCATGCTACATGGCACATCAATTGGGTGCCACATGGCACCTTATCCCTCATCTGACAGTTGCATGATTTTGTGTGGGTTATGAAAAGTTTGTGGGGGTCAAACCACTGACCCCCATGTTTCAAACTCCTCCATCTTTTGTTGCACTCATCGCTTAGCCTTTACCCAATTTGGGTGATGCAATATTTTGTTCAATAATGATGTTGAAACGACTTTATTAAAAGCTGGTGGGGGGAGTTGAACCCCTGACCGACCAGGTGGTAAAATGGGTAGCCATCACCATGAAATTTATAGCATTTGTAATATATGTGGGCTATGTTTTAGTTGACAACTATTAATCTTGAATTCCCTAAAATAATTAACTTTAAATGGTTAATAAGAAACAACATCGAATATAACAAGACAAAACTCTATGATAACAAAAAGCTCGAGAATATAACATTACCTTTTTTCTTTCTTTCATGCAAGATCAATATTCTTTTCCTTCTTTCCTCCTTCCTCTTCTTACTATCTTATGAGTGCATTAGAGATTTCACCTCCTTCTTTGCTTCATGAGGAAGTTCAAGGAAGTTTGTTTTACCATAAGTTAGGAAAACCCTTCTAATAACACACCTCTACATATTATACCATAACCGGATTTGGTAGTCCACATCATTCTCCATCTTTTGACAATAGTGTTTCACTTTCTCAGCAAGAGGAAGTGATTGTTTTCATTGTCTCCCTATTACACTTCAGTCACACTTTTGTAGCATCAAAAGAGGAAGTCGATACATTCCAACACCCTATGTGTATTGAGAATTCTTAAGTCCAAAAATATTTTCCCCTCCCTAATGCTACATGAACCATATGTACAGTAATATACATATTTTCTACCCATCTGTTCTATTATGTGATGAGTAGCATCCTAAACAACAAATTCATAAAATAAAATAGCTTACCATATTTGATATTAAAATAAATAGAATGCACATGATAAACACACAACCAAATGATGTGATAATTTAGTTTTTATATTTACCTTCTTGTCCTTTGCATCACCCCATGTGTCATTCACACCATGCTCATCATTATAGTCACCCTTTTCTTCCTTATACTCACTATGCTCGTCATGACCATCAGCCTTGTCGACATCAAGAATATCATGTTCATTAGAGACCTCCTGCTCATATTCAACCTCATCCTCATCTTTTTCCTCCTCCTCATCTTATGTCCCCTCCTCATCTTTAGCCTCTTCCTCATCTTCAGCCTCTTCCTCATTTTAGCTTCCTCCTCCTCTTCATCCTAGTTGCCCCAATTATTGACCTAAATCAAATGAATGATATACTATCAAAATCATTATATTCATAAAAGAAATTAAATTTTGTAAAGGAAATTGTAAAGAATATTGATTCACGCATTGGAAGGAAAAAATTATGGGAAGTTCACAATCAATTACTGAACAATATTCCTCACACATCTTGTCAAATATTTCGGCCACCTCAAAAGTATTCATCATGGTATGAACCACATTTTCTTTAAAAGGAGGCATCCCTTGTTCTTTGTAAAATGCAAAAGAATTGCAAGTGTTACAAATAGTTAAAGTTCTAAAATTTATTACATTATCCTGTTGTAAGGAAGCACATATTTTTTGAATCATATGAGGAAATTGAAATGTAATCTCTACTATAACTAAGAGTTCTTATAGTCACAACCCATGGTGTTTTCCAACTTGCAAATATAGTGTGTGCTTTATTTTTTGATGATGTGAAGAAATTGAAACACATTTTTTACTATAAGTAATAGTTGTGGTAAATTTTGAAGGTGCATTTCATTACAATTCACACTCTATAAATAACAAAAGGTTTTGAAGAAATCCATATTGTGAATAAAATTGCAATGTGGAAAACATTAGGTGTTATAAAACCTTCATCATATAAGGAAATTGAAAATAAATATTTAGTCTACCTAAGACTTATTATAAATTTTGAAGCTGAATTTCATTATATTCTTACTATCTACAAAAGAAAAGGTTTTCATTACTTTCATACTATTTTCATATACTGTAGTTTCTAAAACAAGGGAGAAGTTAACTCCCTACAAAACACACCTATGTCTTATAGATTATAAGACATAACACCCATCCCCCATATGTCATCCTTTTGAGATAGACTAACAGACGAATGCTGACGAACGTTAAGGTATGTGCCAACATGTGCTGTTGGAAAATGTGGCACACCAATAGGATTTTAAATCAAATTTTTGGCATGTTTCAAATCATATATTTGAAAGAAAATAGCCACCATATTTTTCATTTTTCAGGTTGTTGGGGAGCTTGGAAGAAAATGCAAGTTGAAGAAAAGCAACCATTCTCCCTTCTAAGACATATGTGAGACATGGGCAACTAGCTAGGTGGTATGTATATCTGCTAGAAATATGTTATGTGTTCTTGTATGTTATCATGTCTAATTCATGCCATTTTTTCAAGAGATTGGCTACATTTGTAAAATAGTGGGGACTAACAAAATTAAGGTGAGGCATGATAAATAACTTCAGGTTTGTTATTATTGTAAATAACAAAGGTTTGATTACATTTATACTATTTTATAAAATGGGAGGTTAGAAAACACTTGATGTTATCAAACTTACAATGCACATGATATTTAAAACCCTCTACACATAACCACACCAATTGATTGGTCACCCCTCACCTCAATTTAGATTCGTTTTTGTATCCCCCACTTGCAACTCCCTCATCATGATCTCCATCCTTTACCTTTGGATATTGTACAATAAAATAGCTAACATGCATTTTGTTTTCCAACCAGTAATTATTTTTATGCATTTTCTTTGTTTCCAATCATATGAAGAGAAATTGAAATGTAATTTTTTACTCTAATAACTAAAGGTTGTTATACAATTTAAAAGGTGAACTTCATTTCATTCTTATTGCCTACAAAAGAAAAGGTTTTCTTTACATTCACACTATTTTCATTTAGTGTATTTTTCAAAACACTAGGTGACTAACCAAATTGAGGTGAGAGGTGACAAACCAATTGGGTTGTTACCGTGTAAATACTAAATAACAAAAGGTTTTGATTAGACTCATACTATTTTATAAAATTGCAGGTCGGAATACATTGTGTGCTATTAAACTTACAACCCACCTATTGTTTTAAAACCCTCTACACATAGCAACCTAATTGGTTACTCACCCTTCACCTCATATAATTTAATTACACAACCCACATAGTGTTTTCCAACATGCAATTACATAGACATGTCGTTTCTAGTTTGTCTACACATTACTCGAGAAATATTTCAATTACAAAAATTAAATTATATAGGTTGGGAAAGATGTAAGAATTTTTTTAATTATTTCCTTAAATGGCTCTTTTTGTTAAATTCATTGAACTATAAATAAGCCTCATATTTGGCTATTTTAGTGATGTTCATGGGAACAATAATGCAAGATATTATATCAAATGTACACTAAGAAAACAAAGATCAATTATGAGGAAGTTAATTTAAATGATGCAGTTTCCTTATTCAATGTTGTTTTAACCATTTCACATGTCATAGCCACACTTCAACGAGGAAATATCCTCCACATAAAATTTTGGGATATAATAGGTCCCTAAAGGACCCCAATAATGTAACATTTATTTTATTTTAATTGAACTATAGATTGTTTGCATTCCCCACAGTAAGCATCTCATCTATAAATAAATCAAAACTTCTAAATGCAAAATAAGTTTTGGAAGTTTAATTGTCTAGTACACTTGCAATTCAAGCTAAGAGAGGTTGAATCACTTGTATTTAGTGCAGATGTTTCACGTCTCCCCAAGCATCCTTCATAATTTACCTTCCCTTGTTTTATTCAATTTTGTTTCATCACCTATATTAAATTAGCAAATTAAAGACACTTGGTGCTACAAAGAATTCATTTTTTTCCAAATTTCATCGATATTGGATTATATGTTGTGTTGATTGTAACATGCCAACTTGTGCAGACAATAAACAAACATATCAAATTGTACAATGGGAATTTAATTACACCAACATTTAACCTATCACAAACACTAGTAATATATATCAACAATAATATATGGCATTTTGTTGGAACTATGAAGAAGTGAATGTTCACTCAGATATATGAAAAAATCATCTCCCCTGACATCTTAAATAAGTTAATATATAGAAACTCTAAGTTAGAGTAAAAATTGCATTTCAATTTCTTCATATGATTGGAAAAAAAAATGCACAAAATAATTGCAGTTTGGAAAACACAATTTGGGTTGGCCATTACTTCATTATGCATGTTGAAAGCTAAAGGGTGTATACCACGGTGGGAGATACATAAACCTAAGAAAATAGAGGTGAGGGGTGACCAACCAATTGGGTTGCTATGTGTAGAGGGTTTTAAAACAACATGTGGGTTGTATGTTTGATAACACCCAGTGTTTTCCAACATACGATTTTAGAAAACAATGTGAATCTAATCAAAACCTTTTTTATTTAGAATTTACACAGTAACAACCCAATTGGTTTGTCACCCCTCACCTCAATTTGGTTAGTCACCCACTATTTTACAAATTGTACTATATGAAAATAGTATGAATATAATGAAAACATTTTCTTTTATAGATAGTACGAATATAATGAAGTTCACCTTCAAAATTTATAACAAGTCTTAGGTAGACTAAATATTGTATTTCAATTTCCTTATATGATGGGAAAAAATGCACTAAATAACTGTAGATTGGAAAAACATAGTGGGTTGTTAGTAGATGGTTTTATTTTGCTTGTTGAAAGGTAAAGGGTGGAGAGCATGGGGAGGAGTTGTAGGTGGAGGATACATAAATGTAACCAAATTAAGGTGAGGGGTGACCAACCAATTGGGTTGTTATGTGTAGAGAATTTTACAACATGCACATTGCAAATTTTATAACATGCACTCTTATCCAATTTTATTACATTCTTACAACCTACAAAACAAAAGGTTTTCAAGACAATCATAAAACGAAGCATATTGAGGTGAGGGGTGACTAACCAATTGGGTTGTTACATCTTCAAGGTTTTAAAACAGTATGTAAGTTATGGGTTTTATAACACCCAATATTTTCCAAACTGCCATTTTTTTACTCACAATATGAATGCATTCAAAATCGTTTGTTATTTCTAAGAGAGTACAAATGTAATGAAATGCACCTTCAAAATTTACCACAACTATTAGTTACAGTAAAAATTGTGTTTCAAATTCTTCATATGATCGAAAAGTAAAATGCACAGTATATTTCCAGGTCACAAAACATAGTGGGTTGTGATTAGATGGTTAATGAAACATGTAACCCACACATGTGTCGCATTATGTTATTATATATAAGACATGTGTTTTAGTATGGAGATGAATTTTAAAACATGCTCATTTTAAAACTTGTCAGCGCCCCACGTTCTTCCTATGAAGGGACACATGATAGCACTAAAAAAACACACGCCTAAATGTCCATCAACACCTATCCATCATACTTAGCTCATAATGATTCCATCGTATGATGGATGGGGCATTACGTTAAATCATGTCTAAGACAAGCAATTTTGGTTTTCAAATAGTATGTGGGTTGTGGGTTTTATAACACCTAGTGTTTTCAAAACTACAATTTTTTTCACAATATGAATGTCTTGAAAACCTTTGTTATTTAGATAGTATGAAAGTCAACTTCCAAAATTACCACAAATGTTAGTTATAGTAAAAATTGGGTTTCAATATAGAAAATAAAATGCTCAGTATATTTGTAGGTTGGAAAACACAGTGGATTATAGGTTAGAAAACATAGTGGGTTGAGAGTACATGGTTTATGAAAACACTTCAAAACCCAAATCCCTCTCCCCAATAGTATTGAATGTCTACTACTTTCTTTTGAGCTCCCCAACAACCTACAAAATGTAAAATTGTGGGCATGACAGCTATTTTTTTTTCAAAATCTAGATAATTTGAAACGTGCCAACGATTTGATTTAAAATCTTGCTGACATGCCATATTTTCAATGATGGGACATCTAACTAAGCACCAATGACACGCACCTAAATGTCCCTCAGTGTGCGTCCATCATTCTATCTCGTAAGGATGCCATCGTATGGGGGATGGGATGTTATGTTATAATGTCCAAGACATAGGTGCATTTTTTTGGGAGATTATCTTCTCCCTCTTTTGACTTGCATACTTTTTATGTAATTAAATATTTAATTATGGATAAATTATTTGTCATTAGTATCACTCGTAAAATAAAAGTAGCTCAAACTTAAAACAAAAACTCATGAGGCATGCCACATTGTTATGAATCAAATTTTCTCTATTATATGTTGTGGATCTCATATGATCTTAAATTGAATTAATGTGTCATGCCATGATATATGGGTATTAAAGCATTTAAAATTTATGACACCATATTTCATGCCATGTCACATTAATTCAATTTCAGATGATATCAATTTGTAGATCATATCATATCAACAATGTATGATAGTGAAAAAAAATCATAACGGATGTAAAATGGGACCTATGATTTTGATTTTGACTTTTTCTAGGTTTTATTCATTAACCTTAACAACTACTTGTAGCATGCATAGACTCTCACCTTTTTATTGAAATTTGAACTTAGCACCATCTAGGTGCTGACAACATGGAATTGCCATTCAGCCAATCGCCCATCGATAGAATCTCCTTATTAGTTTGGTAAGATTAGACATTACAAAGTATTATAGATCAAAATATAGTTTTTAGTTATAATAGTGTTCTTTAGGATTTTTTAGGTTATAGCTTGAAATGTATATACATCTTCTACTATGTATTGATTATGAATAGAGGCCTCCTACAATGAGAAATGTGTTATTTCATAAAATAGAACCCCATCTATATATTTGTACATTTGCATTCCATGAAAAAGTTTGCATATAAGTAAAGGCAAGCTTCAAAACACATAGTGTTTCATAACCTGCACTACACAACATTCACCGTTGTCCACAAGTTTATTCAATATTGTCACTAATGGAAATAAATTGATGTTCTTGCTATTTCTAATGCACACCTACATATATAGACTTGTAAACCCACAAAACAAAGTGTTATTGGTTGTTAGAAAACATTAGGTTTTTATAAAATGATTCCTTTCATTGCATTCCTATGGTCTAAATAACAAAATCTTTTCAAGACATTCATATTGGTTTGTAAAATTACAAGTTGCAAAACACTGGATTTTACAAAACCTACAACCCATATAATTTTTTAAAACCCTTTACAAGTAACAACCAAAAGAATTAGAAACCTGTCACCTTAATTTGTTCAATTTTACGTCTCCCCTACTTGAAACTCTACCCCCTGCTCTCCAACCTTTCACTTTTAATCTGTAGAATGAAAAAACCACAACAAAACAAGACTTGCAGAATGAAAAAACCCTCAACACAGAGTGTTTTCTGAAATGAGTCGTTATTATAATTTAAAACATATGTCTTAGTGACATTAGCCTTGGGATTGCCTCCACATACGAATAGCTTCTCCTGCAAGCGACCATGTCAGCAAATTCAACAAGCTAGGATGAAGGGCAGGAAAAATAACCTAACGACATTGTTATGTGCTTTCTTTCATCGCCATAAGGTTTTCCCTCTTCTATCAGTTTTTTCACTTTTATCCCCCATCTAGCGGGCCCTGCACTACGCTATCTCATCATGTTATGCACGTTTCTATGTATTTTTTTATGCATTTTTGTATATTACATACCTATACGCCATGCATTTTGTCAAGAGATTAGTTGTGTCCCCTTTGTAGGTTTGGAGGTAGCTAATATTGCAACAAAACAACATTTCATAGACATGATAACATACAAAAACACATTAAAACATACATAACATTTGGTAGCTAGTGTTGTGATGTGGAGATTGACAAACACACTATGTTCTGAAGCATGTAATTTCTTATACTAGCCAGCCTTTGTAGGTTTGGAGGTAGCTAATCTTGCAACAAAATGGAATGTCATAGACATCATAACATACAAAAAAGCATAAAAACATACATAGAAACATACATAGCATTTTATAGCTAGTGTTGTGACGTGGACAGGTTGATGAACAACAATGTTATGAAGCATGCAATTAATTACATCAACCAGCCTCTGTAGGTTTGGATGCAGCTAATCTCGCAACAAAATAGCATGTAATGGAAATGATAAGATACAAAAATTCATAAAAGCATACATAGAAACATGCATAACATTTGGTAGCTAGTGTTGTGATGTGGAGGTTGACAAACACACTGTATTCTAAAGCATGCAATTTCTTATATTAGCTAGCCTCTACAGGTTTAACTGTCTACCATGAAGCTTGGTCTATGCCATTAATTGAAGTTGAAATGATATCATTTTTTCAAACCCTGAACCCTATCTATGCGAGGAAATTCGTAACTCAACACATAACACCCAAATTGGTGAGTCACCAATGAGATCAATTTGGAATTTTTTCCTAAATTGCAATAATTCTAGAAAGAATGTTCAAATTGCAAAATTAAAAAACCATCAATAGAAAATCACATAAACAAATCCTCATATCAAATGGAAACCCCTTTTTGAACCCTAAACCCTTGCAAACATGTCAATCAATACCCCTTTTTGCAACAAATACAAGTTCAATTCTTCATAGTCCCTTAGGCAGAATAGCAAAAGAACATATATTTCTGGCAGATATACATACCTGCTAGTGAGCTGCCCACGCTTATCACATGTTTTTTGGTAGGGATATTGGATTCTCTCCAACTCCCTTCCCAACTCCCCAAAAACCTTTAAAATGTGAATGTTGAAAATGACAGTTATGGTTTGATTTCCATAGTGGGTTACAAGTTTTTCATACAAAGCACAAATTTTACAAACCCCTAACACATAAAAAACTCCACATGTCAAATTATTACCCCTTTTCACAATGAATACCCTTTCAATTCTTCACAATCCCTACGTAGAATCACAAAATAACACATATTTTTGGCAGATATACATACCTCATAGCTAGCTACGCACGCCTCACACATGTCTTCAAAGGGGGGATGATCGCTCTGCTTTTTCCTACGCTTTCTTTCGAGCTCCCCAAAAATTTGTAAAATGCAAAATATGGCAGCTATTTTCTTTCAAAATAGATGATTTGAAACGTACCAAAATTTTGATTTAAAATCATGTCGGTGTGCCACGTTTTCCAATGGCATGCGCCTTAACATCCATCAACATATGTTTGTCAATCTATCTCGAAAGGCTTCCATATGGGGGATGGGGCGTTATTTCTTATAATCTATAAGACATAGGTGTGTTTTGTCAAGATATTAGCTTCTCCTATATTCTATATCGAGTTAATGCTCAAAGAAGGCATTCATATTACTCATTTCTTTGACCTATTTGTAATATATGTTCACATTTGAACAAAATAAGAAATTATAATAATATTATTAATATATATATATATAATTTTATTTTATATTTTTGTTAAAAAAAAGTAAAAAGTAGGTTTTTAGGGGTTTTAGAAATATTTTACAATTAGTAAAATGTTAGTAAAATCACAACTAACTTATAGTTAAAGTTAGACAAAAAATAACAAACAACATAACAAATAATCTAATTGAACATAACCAAAACACAAAACAAAGAAACAACACAAGAAAAATTAGATTATTCTTGAATGTCGCCCCTCTTCTCAAATGTCACCCCTCTTCAAAGAGGCAAAGGATCTTTCCCCACTACCAAATTATTCTTCCCTTTTTCTCTTTTTATCCTTATTAATTTCTTTGGTAGAATCTATTTTCTTGATATCAAGGGAGTATTGAAAGCTTTACCACAAAGTACACTTAGACCTAGTCTTGTTCTAACTTCTAGACCCTTCCTCTAATTCCTCATAAGTGGACATACCAACTTATGGGGCATTTTGTTTTTAATATGAAAAACAAGCAAAAGCATTAACCCCTAGTGCAAGGGGATAACTATAGGAGAGTTTTTACAATCCTTCATGGACAAGTCCATAGAAGAAGATAACTAGTAGGGGAAGGAAATAGGCCAAACCCTTCAAAAATGGTTTAGGAGGACAAAATGCTAGGAGTAGACAAACTTAAATTGACCAAGGTTGAGAGTGGCATACCTCATAAGGTACATGGAAATTTTATTCCAACTTGGATTGAGGGTGCATCTGGCATATGGGTATGTTCATAGAAATGGGGGACTAAAAGGGGGTCTTAAATGGTCACCCTTTCTTTTGAAATTAGAAAAAACTAATTTTTGATGAGAAATTGAAAGTAGCTACTCTCAAAATCTAAAGATGTGACAAGAACAAGAGTTATAGTGCTCTAAATATACTTTTTGAACCCTTTTTTTTAAATGGTAGAGATTAACAAGTTTAAATAGGGGAAGCACACAATATGCTCTTTTTTTTTTTTTTCTTCAGAAAATACAACTTATAATTTAGGGTATTCCTCCTAAAATATTTTTTTTATTCCTTCTAAAATGTTAACTTATTTTTAGTATCTCAAAAATTATTTATGTGGAAATTTACCTAAAGCCATGTAGTTTATTCCTAATTTCTAGGCCAATTTTTAAATGAAAATATTTAATTTTATTAATTTTCAAAGTGGACACATTGTGAAAAATGAAAATTTGAGCATCCTTCTATTTTTTTTAAATAATAAAAATTAACATTTTTTTGAATATATATAAAATAGATTCTAGAATATAAAAAATGAAATGTGTTTCAAATTTGGATGAGCAGATAAAAAATGAAACCCAAAATAATATCATATGTTTTCACCAAAAAATCAAGACACTATCAAAAGAAGTTAAAGAGAAAAACCTTAATATATTCTAAATGAAGAAAAAAAAATGTTTAGAAATGAAAGAGAGAGCTTAACATTATTGTGATATTTTTTCAACTAAATATTGAAAGACATGCAAACCTGATGGAGAGAAAACTCAAAATTTAGTCACTTTTTTATAATTTACCAAAAATATGCCTTTAAGAGTTGACTTGTAATTCCAACCCTTTGAGTTGGATGTCCAAGGTAGATCTATCCCTAAGGGTTGGCAATACCCAAGGTAGATAGAAATGTGAGTGTGTTATAGTGTGCTCACATTATAATGCACTA
>VDFB02303423.1:0-15015 GCA_007258455.2 Sequoia sempervirens
TGATGTGGAGATTGACAAACACACTATGTTCTGAAGCATGTAATTTCTTATACTAGCCAGCCTTTGTAGGTTTGGAGGTAGCTAATCTTGCAACAAAATGGAATGTCATAGACATCATAACATACAAAAAAGCATAACATACATAGCATTTTATAGCTAGTGTTGTGACATGGACAGGTTGATGAACAACAATGTTATGAAGCATGCAATTAATTACATCAACCAGCCTCTGTAGGTTTGGATGCAGCTAATCTCGCAACAAAATAGCATGTAATGGAAATGATAAGATACAAAAATTCATAAAAGCATACATAGAAACATGCATAACATTTGGTAGCTAGTGTTGTGATGTGGAGGTTGACAAACACACTGTATTCTAAAGCATGCAATTTCTTATATTAGCTAGCCTCTACAGGTTTAACTGTCTACCATGAAGCTTGGTCTATGCCATTAATTGAAGTTGAAATGATATCATTTTTTCAAACCCTGAACCCTATCTATGCGAGGAAATTCGTAACTCAACACATAACACCCAAATTGGTGAGTCACCAATGAGATCAATTTGGAATTTTTTCCTAAATTGCAATAATTCTAGAAAGAATGTTCAAATTGCAAAATTAAAAAACCATCAATAGAAAATCACATAAACAAATCCTCATATCAAATGGAAACCCCTTTTTGAACCCTAAACCCTTGCAAACATGTCAATCAATACCGCTTTTTGCAACAAATACAAGTTCAATTCTTCATAGTCCCTTAGGCAGAATAGCAAAATAACATATATTTCTGGCAGATATACATACCTGCTAGTGAGCTGCCCACGCTTATCACATGTTTTTTGGTAGGGATATTGGATTCTCTCCAACTCCCTTCCCAACTCCCCAAAAACCTTCAAAATGTGAATGTTGAAAATGACAGTTATGGTTTGATTTCCATAGTGGGTTACAAGTTTTTCATACAAAGCACAAATTTTACAAACCCCTAACACATAAAAAACTCCACATGTCAAATTATTACCCCTTTTCACAATGAATACCCTTTCAATTCTTCACAATCCCTACGTAGAATCACAAAATAACACATATTTTTGGCAGATATACATACCTCATAGCTAGCTACGCACGCCTCACACATGTCTTCAAAGGGGGGATGATCGCTCTGCTTTTTCCTACGCTTTCTTTCGAGCTCCCCAAAAATTTGTAAAATGCAAAATATGGCAGCTATTTTCTTTCAAAATAGATGATTTGAAACGTACCAAAATTTTGATTTAAAATCATGTCGGTGTGCCACGTTTTCCAATGGCATGCGCCTTAACATCCATCAACATATGTTTGTCAATCTATCTCGAAAGGCTTCCATATGGGGGATGGGGCGTTATTTCTTATAATCTATAAGACATAGGTGTGTTTTGTCAAGATATTAGCTTCTCCTATATTCTATATCGAGTTAATGCTCAAAGAAGGCATTCAAATTTACTCATTTCCCTTGACCTATCTATTGTCGAACCAATGCTCAAAAAAGGCATTGGCATATATTCATTTTCTTTGACCTATTTGTAATATATGTTCACATTTGAACAAAATAAGAAATTATAATAATATTATTAATATATATATATATAATTTTATTTTATATTTTTGTTAAAAAAAAGTAAAAAGTAGGTTTTTAGGGGTTTTAGAAATATTTTACAATTAGTAAAATGTTAGTAAAATCACAACTAACTTATAGTTAAAGTTAGACAAAAAATAACAAACAACATAACAAATAATCTAATTGAACATAACCAAAACACAAAACAAAGAAACAACACAAGAAAAAATAGATTATTCTTGAATGTCGCCCCTCTTCAAAGAATGTCTCAAATGTCACCCCTCTTCAAAGAGGCAAAGGATCTTTCCCCACTACCAAATTATTCTTCCCTTTTTCTCTTTTTATCCTTATTAATTTCTTTGGTAGAATCTATTTTCTTGATATCAAGGGAGTATTGAAAGCTTTACCACAAAGTACACTTAGACCTAGTCTTGTTCTAACTTCTAGACCCTTCCTCTAATTCCTCATAAGTGGACATACCAACTTATGGGGCATTTTGTTTTTAATATGAAAAACAAGCAAAAGCATTAACCCCTAGTGCAAGGGGATAACTATAGGAGAGTTTTTACAATCCTTCATGGACAAGTCCATAGAAGAAGATAACTAGTAGGGGAAGGAAATAGGCCAAACCCTTCAAAAATGGTTTAGGAGGACAAAATGCTAGGAGTAGACAAACTTAAATTGACCAAGGTTGAGAGTGGCATACCTCATAAGGTACATGGAAATTTTATTCCAACTTGGATTGAGGGTGCATCTGGCATATGGGTATGTTCATAGAAATGGGGGACTAAAAGGGGGTCTTAAATGGTCACCCTTTCTTTTGAAATTAGAAAAAACTAATTTTTGATGAGAAATTGAAAGTAGCTACTCTCAAAATCTAAAGATGTGACAAGAACAAGAGTTATAGTGCTCTAAATATACTTTTTGAACCCTTTTTTTTAAATGGTAGAGATTAACAAGTTTAAATAGGGGAAGCACACAATATGCTCTTTTTTTTTTTTTTCTTCAGAAAATACAACTTATAATTTAGGGTATTCCTCCTAAAATATTTTTTTTATTCCTTCTAAAATGTTAACTTATTTTTAGTATCTCAAAAATTATTTATGTGGAAATTTACCTAAAGCCATGTAGTTTATTCCTAATTTCTAGGCCAATTTTTAAATGAAAATATTTAATTTTATTAATTTTCAAAGTGGACACATTGTGAAAAATGAAAATTTGAGCATCCTTCTATTTTTTTTAAATAATAAAAATTAACATTTTTTTGAATATATATAAAATAGATTCTAGAATATAAAAAATGAAATGTGTTTCAAATTTGGATGAGCAGATAAAAAATGAAACCCAAAATAATATCATATGTTTTCACCAAAAAATCAAGACACTATCAAAAGAAGTTAAAGAGAAAAACCTTAATATATTCTAAATGAAGAAAAAAAAATGTTTAGAAATGAAAGAGAGAGCTTAACATTATTGTGATATTTTTTCAACTAAATATTGAAAGACATGCAAACCTGATGGAGAGAAAACTCAAAATTTAGTCACTTTTTTATAATTTACCAAAAATATGCCTTTAAGAGTTGACTTGTAATTCCAACCCTTTGAGTTGGATGTCCAAGGTAGATCTATCCCTAAGGGTTGGCAATACCCAAGGTAGATAGAAATGTGAGTGTGTTATAGTGTGCTCACATTATAATGCACTAAAATTATAATGCACTCACATTTCTAAGAAGAAAAAATAAAAGCAAGAAGGATGGAGAGATAGAGAGGAAGAGTGAGATATATAGATATAAAGATATGGAGAGAGGGATATATAGAGGTAGATGTAGAGGGATACATGTCTCCCTCTATCGATATCTCTCCATATATCTCTCCTCTTTATCTCCCCTCTCTCTATTTGTCTTTCTCTCTATTACTTGCCTCTATCACCTTCTTTCTCTCTTATTCTTGTCCCCTTTATATCTATCTATCTGCTTATCTCTCCCTCTCCCTCTTTATGTATAACTCATTATCTCCACCTCTCTCTTATTCACTTAATCTCTCCTACTCTATATCTCTATCTCTTTATTTCTCTCTACCTCCCATTTTCTCCTATCTCTATCTATTTCTATCTATCTATCTCTAACTCTATCTCCCTATATCTCTATCTCTCTCTAGATCCATCTCTATAATCCCTCTCTATATCCCCCTCTCTATCTATTCCTACCTCCCTATCCCTCCCTCTACCTCTATCTATCTTTCTATCTATTTCTCTTCTTATTCCTCTCTTTATTATCCTCTTAACCTTTATATTCATCTCTCCCTATACCTCTAGAGATACCTATCCTCTCTATCAATCCTCCCTCCCTCTCTATATCTATATATATATATATATATCCTATATATCTCTCCATAACATGTGTCTATCTCTATTTTTGTAACTCACTCTCTCACTCTCTTTATTTCTATTCCCTATATTTATTTATATATTTCAATCACCCCCTCTCTATCTCTCTCTATCTCACCTCTATATACCCTTCTTTATTACTTGTTTCTATCACCTCTCCTCTCTCACTCTTGCCCCCTCTATCTCTATATTCCTATCTTTCCTCTCCCTCTCTCATCTATACCTCATTATCTCTATATCTCTCTTATGCACTCTATCTCCCCATCTCTCCTTCTCCATTTATCTCTATAGATCTTTATCAATCTATATTTCCCCTATCTCTCTACCTCTCACACTATCTCTCTATATATCTCCTATTATATATATATATATATATATCCTCTCCCTCTCCCCTCTTACTCTATATATTAAGTTGTCTCTCCCTCTCTACCCCCCTCTCTCCCCATTTCTCTACCTCTATCTCTCTACCCATTTCTATCCCTCTTCCTCTCTCCTTTATATTTATATATATCTCCCTCTTTCTATCCATCCCTCTCTCTCTCACTACCCCTCTTCCTAGACCTATGTATCTATAACTCTATCTATATCTCTATCTCTCTCCCACTATCTCTATCTTGAGATATACTTACCCTTTTATCTCTCCCTATCTATCCCTCTCTACATCACTTACTATCTCTATATTTATCTTTCTATTATTTCATCTCCCTCACTCTTTATCTCTATATTTCT
Source organism: Sequoia sempervirens (assembly GCA_007258455.2). Taxonomy (NCBI): domain Eukaryota; kingdom Viridiplantae; phylum Streptophyta; class Pinopsida; order Cupressales; family Cupressaceae; genus Sequoia; species Sequoia sempervirens. The sequence continues at coordinate 4,706 of VDFB02303423.1, forward strand.
CCCTCCCTATTTCTCTCTCATTTTATCTCTCCATCTCTACCTCTCTATATATTTATCTCTCCATCCCTCTTTATCCCTGTCTCCTCTCCTCTATATATCTTTGTATCCCTCTCTTTCTCCCTCTCTTGCTCTCACTCTCTTTCTACATATACCTCTCCATTTCCATCTCCATCTCTCTCTCTCCCCCTCTATCCTTCCCACTATATCTATATATATTTGTCCCTCTTTCCATCCCTATCTCCCCTTATTTCAATCCCTATATCTCCCTCTATCCCCCTATCTTCTTAGTGTAATACTCAAGGAAGGCATAAAATTAAGCATGCTATAACTTTGTCACATTATAATGCTAGCATTTTATAATGTGCTCAAATTTTCGGATACATAAAATATCAAAAATGGTAAAAAAATATGTGGATCCCATAATTTTGGACACATGTGCTTTGTTTTACCTTGTAATCTATGCATTCTCAGACATACAAGCACACTTTTCATCGAGTTCACAAAATTTCAACCATTATTTAACATTTATACCACATTTTCTTATTTCTTAGAATAGAAGGACCAAATTGCATGTGTTTAGATTGAATTTGATATTATCAACTATTATTTTAATTTTTTGAAGGTTTGGAATGATAATATTCATTTTTTCTCTTTGAATTTGATAACATGCAATCATTATTTTCATGTTTTTAACTAGTTCTATTAGATTGATAAAATTTGAATGTCATACCAAGGAAGTTGAAAAAACTCAAATTTTGGAGTGTGAAGTAAAAAACAAATGAGACAACATCATACAATTAAGAAATTGAATCCTAACATTCAAGATATATCACCTTTTCCACCTCAATTTGATATTGATCAAATTTCTCAAAGATCGATTGAATTTATATAACCAAGTAGGTGGGGCTAGCATAGTTGATTATATTTTGATATTTCATGATGTCATTATATGTATATGTTCATAATTATAAAGCTATATACATTTAAGGGATAGAATGCCATATCATTGATTACTTATATACCATTTCCCTCTCTTATATTGTCATAACCCAATTTTATTGCATATTTATTAAATACGAAAAAATTGAATTATTGAAGAAATTCAAGTAAATATTAAATGGAAATTTTGGAATTTTCAAAAAAATGAATGAAAGAAGTTGACTGATGTTGACTTTGTGAAATTTTAAAAATTATTTTCATATGTTACCAAGAATTGAACATTACTAATCAATTTGCAAGTGCAAGTGTGTGTAGTTGCAGGGTGACAGGTTGAAGGACGAGAACACAGTTGAAGTAGGATTGTTTAGCCAGATTAAACGGTAAGCTAGTTGGAATCTGGATGCACACACCACAAATGACAAGATGATTTGAATTTGAACTACTTTGCATATATGGAAGAACATAAATACATGACTTGAATTGTTTCAGTGCTTAAAAATGAATGGTTGGTAGATTAAATTGTCTATTCAAACTTTGCGATTGAAGGAAACGAAAGCGAGCTTTGTAAAGAAAATTATTTTCTTTAGTATAGATATATAAATATATATATAGATGCTCAAAATGTGAATTCAAATTCCTTACTTTAAATGATAGTGTATGAAACTTATAAGCCATTCCAAAACAAGAAACTTATACATGAATGTACATATAAAAATATATATATATACACATATATACATGCATGTAAATAAAATTTTGAATGCATACATATATATATGTATATATACATTATTTGAATACATGGTAAGTATGAATGAAATAAAATAAATGCATACCTATATATATATACATACAAATATATATATATATATATATATATATATATACAAACATATAATTATATTTATGTTTAAAATTCATATCGAATTCAAATTCGATAACCAATACATCCATATCAGACTGAGTGGGAAATCAAGTAACAATCCTGAAGGTGGCCCACAATGGATGTGGCTTGCCTAATTCATAAAGGAAATATTCAACATAAGGTCAGTGGCTATGGCAGGTAACACCCAGCTGCATGCAAAATAAGAAAACTTTTTTGTTTCCATTTTGGAATGAATAGTGGGAAGGAAAATGAATAGCGATCTTGGGGAGAAAATCAACGTACAACAAGGAAAAAAGTAGAGAAAACGTCGAAGTGATGGAAAAATTAGAGGCAAGCCTCATTCAAAATCTCAATTATTGAGGTAAATTGATTCCTTTGAAAACAAATTCGATTTCAATATCTTTATTTTGGTAGTCACTGTAAGGAAAGAAGAGGTGCGAAAACGCTTTCCTAATGTCAAATCCATAGGGAAGAATGCAATGCAAGGCTTTTAATTTTCAAAATTATAATCCAATTAAGACAAACGCGAAAGATTAACAGAAACAGAACAAATACACAAAGACAACTGAACAACAGATTTACATGGGAAAACCCTATCGAGAAAAAACCCACCACACCAAGTTGAATCTCTTTGTATTTCAGTAATAAAAAATTACATACATTCAGAAAGAAAACCCTCTGGTATTAGTCACAGTAGCTTTACTCATTGTTCACCAGTTACAGACCATGCTCTCTTCACATCCGATTCAAACCACTTGTCTCTCAAATCAAAATCATTCTGCTTTTATTTTATTCACATTCTAATTTTTTCTTCTGTGCATCCTTATCCACCATTTCCAATCATAGATAGTTTCCACTTGAGTGTTGATTTTTCCCTGCATGCTGTTCAGCTCCAGCATTGCAACAATTGCAAAAATCTAACTGCCATCCATTCAAAAATCGCTTCCTTTGATTGGTCCACGAGATGCCACATAGGATGGTCACATGGTCAAAGGTGTCAAACTTTGTTGGCATATTGGTGAGACACTAATAGTGTCTCCCCGATGCCACAAAGTCTTCATATTGATATCGCCATAGCTTCCACGAGTCGACAAGATGTTATAACGAAAGCCATAGATCATACAGAAACTACCGATATCCATTTCATTCCTATCGGCAAGAGTTTCTCTTATCGGCGAGACTCATATCGAATGCCACAAGTCATACAGAACTCAGAGAAACCATCAGCAAGACATACTGATCTCGCTAAGACCTCATATCGAAATCTTCAAGTCATGCCGGCGTGAGCCATTCGGCATGATTATCGCTCTTTGGTGAGATGTCATATCGACAGATAAAGCTTCCATTGAACGGTCTACCGTTTTCGCCGAGATGTCATAGCAAACATCCCATGTCACCCCGAATGTCACATACTATCGGAAAGACTCATGTCTTTTGCCGAGACCTCCCACCGAGCAGCCAAGTCTTACCAAGTCGGCAAGACTTTTGTCTTCACCCAGACCACATACCAAGAGCCCATGTCTTGCCGAGTCGGCAAGAAATTTGACTTTGCCAAGACATTTCTTTGAGCGCCCAAAGTTAACCCGAAGACTGTTAGCGTGACTTATCCAAGTAGCCAAGACTTCTTAGTGAAGTCTTTTGTCACCGCGAAGGCACCACGAGAATACTCCCGTCGGTGAGACTTTCTGGTTTCGTTGAGACCTCTCCCTGATGAACCTTGTGTTAGCCCGACGTCGACGAGACTTACACCATTCGCTGGGACTTCTCCCCAACATTCGTGAGTTAGCCCAATAAGATAAAACTATTGCCCAGAGTTCTCCATTCGACAAAAGGTCACGCCAAACACAGAGAGTCACAGCGATAGTCTTTTCGGCAAGACATCAACCCTGTCTTGGCGACATGAACCTATCAAGCAGATTTAGAACAGTTTTGTTTCCCAGACATGAACAGTGTCACAATGATTTTTCCCTTTAGGAGTTCCATGTCAGTAAGGATTGAGGCACATATTCCAACAAGCTCCCACTTGATGAAGATCTTACTGACACCTCCAGAGCATAACAAAACTACTAAAATTCATGGGCCAAGAGGCCCATTGAACTGGCACACCACCTAAACTTGTCTGTGCTCATAGGCTTCGTCAATGCATTTGCAACATTCTTTAGAGTATCCACTTTCTCCAAAGAGACCTTCCATCCTCCACCATATCTCATACAAAGTGATCATACGTACATCTATACGTTTCATCACGGCATGGAAGAAGTAGGATTCTTTGCCAAACATATATAGCACTCTACATTTATCCGCGGTAAATAGTAGTATCGCTCGCATCAAAACCAATGGTAGAACACAAACATTTAATAAATTGCTTCTTCTGAGGGCATGTGTTGCTGCATGTATTACGCCTCTGTAGTGGACAAAGTGACTACAACACGCCTTGCTCATCCAACTCAACTGCACCACCATTCGCTCATGAAAATATATCCGGCGTTGGATCTTACTAGCATGTCATCACACTTGTCGAGTCCTGGAAGCCTCAAACGAGGTCTCTATAGTTCAATAAGTTACCGCGTAGGTAACAAAGCATATTCTGAAGTTCCCTTCAGATATCTAAATACTCTTTTCACAACATCCCAATGTGTCCTAGGATTTTCCATAAAATGACTAAGTACTCCCACTTCTTGGGAAATGTCTAGCTTTGTATAGACCATTGCATACATTAAAATTCCAACTACACTAGCATAAGGAGCTCTGGTCATGTTCTCCATCTCAGTAGGAGATTTTGTACAATCCTCAACAGATAGCCGTTTCACCGCATAACTAGAACAACTATTTGTTTTGCAATCGGTCATACAAAATCTCTCTAGAGCGGTCATGTTGCACTTACTCTGGCCCGAGCTAGGTTTTTATTATTTTTTTCTGTCTTTGGTTATTTCCATTCCCTAATATACCCTCTTGCACCAAGATCTTTCTGCATTTCAAACTTTGCGGACAAGCGAGACTTAAGATCAAAATCGTAGCTTAATATTACTTTATGAATAGCATATCATCAACATAGAGTGCAATAATAAATTATACGAATACTTTCAGCTTTATGTATACACAATGATCACATTTTTAGTCTTACAAATCCCAATGACAAAACAAAAGTGTCAAATTTTTTGTTACCACATTCTAGGAAATTTACATTTTTAAACCATACAAAGATTTCTTTAACTTGCAAACCAGTCTTTCTTTACCTTTTTCCACAAAATGCTCTGGCTGGGACATATAAATTTCTTCTTCAAGATCACCATGAAGAAATGTTGTCTTCACATCCATCTGCTCAATTTCTAAGTCATACGCAGCTGCAAGTGACAAAAGAAATCTAATAGATATCAGCTTAGCTACAAGAGAAAATATTTCTCCATAATCAATTCCCTCTACCTAGGAATAACCTTTCGCAACTAGCCTTGCTTTATATTTATCCACATTGCTGTCCAGACCTATTTTCTTTTTAAACACCCATTTGCAGCCCACAACTTTTCTGCCTTTAGGCAATGGCACCAAACTCTAGATATCATTCTTGTCTAATGATGTCATTTCTTCATTCATGGCTTCCAACCAAGAGTTTTCATTGGACATTTTAAATGCCTCTTTCATAGTCCTAGGTTCATCAGTGCTAGAAATTAAAGCATAGGCACAAGTAGACTCAATTAAAGAAAACCCATACCTATCAGGTTGCTTTCTTTCACGAGTTGACCTCCTCACAAGTTGAGGCTGAGATGGTTCTTCATCTTCATCAGAACTTTTAGAACTCCTTGAGCTCTCCTCAGTATCAGGTACATTTTGATTTTTCAATTCCTCTTTATCTGGTGTCGAAGGAATTGCTGCTACATCCTTTTCATTTTCTGATTTCTTCTTTGACTGTAGATCCAATGCAAAAGGCTTCAGCTCATGAAAGATAATGCTTCTACTATACAAAACCTTCTCAGTCTCCAGATTCCAAAGCTTGTATCCTTTTATTCCAGCGCTATAGCCAATAAAAATACACTTTACAGCTTTGTTTTCCAACTTGGATCTTTTTTCAAATGGCACATATGCATATGCCTCACGGCCAAAGACATGAATATGTCTTAGAGAGGGCTTCTTTCTATACCATGCTTCCAAAGGTGTCTTCTCAACAAGAGCAGAGTTAGGAGAATGATTTAGCAAGTAACATGCTGTAGAGACTACTTCAGCCTAGAACTTCTCCTCCAAGCTAGCACTACTCAGCATACTTTGTACTCTTTCCATTACTGTCCTATTGAACCTTTCAGTAACTCCATTTTGTTGTGGAGTGTAAGGTGTAGTCTTATGTCTTTTAATCCCATGGTCCTTGCAGTACCTTTTGAATTCATCTGAACAGAACTCACCGCCATTTTCAGTCCTTACACATTTTATTCTTCTACCAGTCTGATTTTCAACAAGGTTTTTAAATTCCTTAAACTGACTGAACACTTTTGATTTACTTTTTAGAAAATATACAAATGTTCTTCTTGAATAATCATCAATAAATGACACATAGTATCTTGATTTAGACAGAGAAGGAACTTTCACTAGACCAAACACATCAGAATGAATATAATTAAGCAAAGCAGAAGATTTGTGAGAACTGGAATAAAATGAAACACGGTGTTGTTTACCATATATGCAATGTTCACAAAATTCGAACTCAAGGTTACAATCTTCAAGCCCTTCTACCAGGTTTTTATTTTTCAAGGTTTTTAAACCTTTCTCACCAATGTGGCCTAGCCTATGATGCCAAAGCATAGTTTTCTCTGCTAGAAGTTTAACCTCCATGAAGTTTACACCATCAGGAATTTTTTCCTTCTTTTCTCCATGAGCAGCCTTAAGTGACTTTGCAGAGACAATGTTGCATTGGACAACCAATGCATCCAGCTTTTACAGAGTACCAATTCGAGCACCCCTAGCCAGCACCATAGAGGCTCTTGTCATCTTGCAACCATTTTCAGAGAACGTGACTTGCACTCCAATATCATTCAACTTACTTACAAAAAGTAGATTTTGAGCCAGACCTGGTATGTGCATTACATCATTGATTCCCTTCACTCTTCCATTAGGGAATTGAATTCTGACTCTTCCACAACCAAAAATTTCCAAAGATGAATCACTTGCCAAGTACACCTTTCCACCATTGGCCATTCTTCATACTTCATTAGACCGTTCCTGGGGTCATGCGTGAAAAGATGCTCTAGAATCAATCAACCCGGACATCATCGATGCTGGTGTAAAGTTGCAATGAGGTGTGCGCATCACTATGAGAAGAATCTTGTTTCAAAGAGTTTCGGCTAGCCTTCTTTTCTCCCTCATAATCCTTTGGACGCAGCCAGTTTCCCCGGTTCCGGCACTTCACCTTGGACTTCTTGGCCGGGGAGACTTTTGATCTCCCTTCGATTTTGATCACGGACTTCTTGTCCTTCTTCTTGCGCTTTCTCCTTTAGGACACCTCGGCGGTGAGCCTCCTTTTTCCATCTCGAGGAAGATTTTTGCTTCTCATTTCTTACGATAACAAAGAAGCAGCATCTTCCATCTTGAATGTGGATGTTGTACTCCCTATAGCCATCACCAACTGATCCCAAGAATCAGGTAGAGAGCACAGCAACAACATGCAATGATCTTCATCTTCAATCTTCACACCAATAGATGTCAACTGAGCAATCAACATGTTGAAAGCATTCAAGTGATCAGCAACAGACCCTCCTTCCTGCATTCTCAAAGAGTACAACTTCTTTCTCAAGAACAGCTTGTTCACTAAGGACTTGCCCTGATAAATGGATGCTAATCTTTTCCACAAGGAAGATGTAGTCTTTTCTTCATGTACATTCAAAAGAACAAAGTTTTCCAAATAGAGCCTTATCAGCCCTTTTGATTTTATATCTGCCAGGTCCCAATCCTCTTGCTTCATGCCTTGAGCCATTGTTCCAGACACAGTAGTCCATAGATCATGATCCACTAATAGATCTTCCATCTTGAGTTTCAACAACTCAAAGTTGCTACCATTGAATTTCTCTATTTCCATCTTTCTGGATGTGCTTGACATCTTAATCTGTAATTAAATTATCAGACCTCTAACAAACTCCCACTGGAAAAGGATTGACACAAAAAACCCAACCCGCTCACAAGGATAACATAATTGGCCAGGCTCTGATACCACTTGTAAGGAAAGCAGAGGTGCAGAAATGATTTCCTAATGTCAAATCCACAGGGAAGAATGCAATGCAGAGCTTTTAATTTTCAAATTACAATCCAATTAAGACACACGCGAAAGATTAACAGAAACATAACAAATACACAAAGACAATTAAACAACAGATTTACGTGGGAAAACCCTATCGGGAAAAAACCCACCAAGCCAAGCTGAATCTCTTTGTATTTCAGTAATAAAAAATTACATACAATCAAAAAGACAACCCTTTGGTATTAGTCACAGTAGCTTTGCTCACTGTTCACCAGTTACAAACCATGCTCTCTTCACATCCGATTCAAACCACTTGTCTCTCAAATCAGAATCGTTCTGCTTTTATTTTATTCACATTCTAATTTTGTCTTTTGTGCATCCTTATCTGCCATTTCCAATCATAGACAGTTTCCACTTGAGCTTTGATTTTTCCCTGCATGTTGTTTAGCTCCAGTGTTGCAATAGTTGCAAAAATCTAACTGCCATCCATTCGAAAATCACTTCCTCTAATTGGTCCATGAGATGCCACATAGGATGGTCGCACGGTCAAAGGGGTCAAACTTTGTTGGCATATCGGTGAGACACTAACAATGTCTCCCCAATGCCACAAAGTCTTCATATCGATATCGCCATAGCTTCCACGAGTCGACAAGATGTTATAACGAAATTCACAGGTCATACCGAAACTACCGATATCCATTTTGTTCCTATCGGCAAGAGTTTCTCTTATCGGCGAGACTCATATCGAATGCCACAAGTCATATAGAACTCAGAGAAACCATCGGCAAGACATACCAATCTCGCCAAGACCTCGTATCGAAATCTTCAAGTCATGCTGGCGTGAGCCATTTGGCATGACTATTGCTTTTCGGTGAGATGTCATACCGACAGACAAAGCTTCCATTGAACAGTCTACCATTTTCGCCGAGATGTCATACCAAACATCCCATGTCACCCCAAATGTCACATACTGTCGGCAAGACTCATGTCTTTCGTCGAGACCTCCCACCAAGCAGCCAAGTCTTACTAAGTCGGCAAGACTTTTGTCTTTGTCGAGACCGCATACTAAGCGCCCATGTCTTGCCGAGTCAGCAAGACATTTGACTTCGCCAAGACGTTTCTCTGAGCGCCCAAATTTAACTAGAAGACTGTCGGCATGACTTATCCAAGTCGCCAAGACTTCTTAGTGAAGTCTTTTGTCATTGTGAACGAGAATACTCTCGTCAGCGAGACTTTCCAATTTCGTTGAGACCTCTCCCTGATGAACCTTGTGTTAGCCCGACATCAGCAAGACTTACACCATTCGCTAGGACTTCTCCCTGACACTCGTGAGTTAGCCTAATAAGATAAAACTGTCACCCAGAGTTCTCCATTCGACAAAAGGTCATGCTGAACACAGAGAGTCACAACGAGTCTTTTCGGCAAGACATCAACCTTGTCATGGCGACATGAACCTATCAAGCAGATTTAGAATAGTTTTGTCACCTAGACATGAACAGTGTCACAGTGACTTTTCCCTTTAGGATTTCCATGTCAGTAAGGATTGAGGCACATATTCCAACAGTCACTACATTCTTAGGAGAATTTGATAGGCATAGTAAAATGTATTCTTGTAACTGTGTGTTTGGCCTTGAGCTGAGTATAGTGTTTGATCGACCATCTCTTTAGGGTCGCATGGCCTACAACTTGCTTATAAAGAAGTGTCTCTAATGCAGCCTTATCAGCTAGACTGAGGCTTGAAACCTTTAAGGGTGTGACTATCATGTTAGCTTGCACGATTATGTTAGCCATATTATGGAAATCAGAATTTTATTCCGATCCAATATGTTCTCATTGTTTGGTATTTTAGTGGTTTGAATGTCGAACCCATGTAAGGGGTGTAAACCTTGTGTAAATATATATTCAAACATATCATATATGTTTTCATTTTTATTGTGTTTCCCTTCCATTATCAGCTAAGCCAAAATGTTAAGAGGGTCGAGTGTATTTCTTAAAAAATGATCATTGTTTGCATATAGAAGACACCATCGATTAAGAGGAAATGATGGAATGATAAGGTTTGGTTTATTCAATAACCATGAAGGGTACGATCTTTATGATTGATGGAACTTTCCTATTGGAAAATATACAAAAAAGAGTTTGCATGTCGAAACATGTATGTGATACAAACCCAACAAGTTCTTTGGCTAAACTTGAAACATGACATGTGGTCGATAGGGGAAAAAATGAACCTGTCATGTAGGGTAGTCATTTTTATAGTGACCAAGA
>VDFB02303424.1:0-21222 GCA_007258455.2 Sequoia sempervirens
TTATTTTTTTTGTTCTGTCTTTTGGTTCAATTTTCTTTGGTTGGATACGTTGTTTTAGGGTTTTAAATTTCTTTTTAAAGCTATAGTTTAGTTTTTAGGGTTTTGGTATGGTTACAATTGAGTACGATATTTTGATAGAATTTTCAAGCTTCCGCAGTTCGTATCAACTAGAAAGAGACCTTCACGAATGAATTTTCAAAAATAAACTTGTATTGATTTCAGGGTTTTAATGCAAATGATTTTAATTTTTTTCGTTTAATTAGAGAGCTTAAAGTTTGAAACAGAGGGCTACGCACAAAACAAATTTTGGAGAAATGATTTAGCTTCATTTTTAGGGTTTCAATCATCAGACTTTGACTACTGTATATAGATGATTGTGTTTCACTTGAGTTGTATAATTGGAACTGAGGTCAGTAGGTTTCTAAGTCTCCATAAGACTTTCTTTTCATATTATTTTCTATTTGTGTTATTAATTGGTTTTTACTATTTTTGAAGAATTAATGTTTGAGTGGTGTCACTCTTTAGGTAAAAAATCCTCTCAAGAATAATGTGATATAAAGTAAATTGACCTGTATGGTGAAACTATTTAGATAAGTACACATTTGGTGTCATGGATGCTTTTTTTCCTTTCTCACCTATACAGTTTCTCTAGATGCCTTTTTCCTAAAGTTATGAAGTATAGAAGCTTGAAGTGGCTGATAATAGATATTTAATGTTTTGAATTCTTTGGTTTGAATTGAAGTTGGTATACTCTGAGGTTCGACAGGGCTTGTGTTTTGCATTAGTGTTTTCCAGCATTTAGAAATGTTGCTTTTTTGGACTTAAGCTTTTGTGATAAAGCATGCTAGACTTAGCAGATTAGAGTAAACAAACGTATGTATGTGCCTTACTGAAGACTTGATTTCATTTTTTTTTGTGGATTTATATTTGCTGGAAAAGTCTTTTGAGATTTGTGAATAGTGGATAATATTTGCTCACTTGTAGTGAGAGATTTGAAGTTTTTGAGAGGCCATGCATTAGTGTAGTTTTCCGTGGTAGTGTGGTCTAAATTTTGTGTGACTTACTAATTATTTGAGGACTACATTTAAGCATGACCTGACGGAGTATTAGTGTATAGACCTCTCTTCTGTTTCACAAACAAAGAAAATTTTCATTACCCCTTATTTTTGACAATCAAGGAATTTCACCCTTTTTTTAACGAGTGTGGTGTTATGGCAAAGATATGACCCATTTTTTGTGGTATAATTTTTCAGTTGTAGTGTTCTATGGTTCATGCTTAGAAAATGTTAATTTTGTGATATGGCGTTAAACCTATTTGGCAGAGATGAAACTTTAATGCTCTCTTTCTTCATATGTTTTATGCATTGTAAGTAAATTATATTGATGTCTCCAAAAATGCCTAAAGTATGTGACTGAAATGCATAAGCACAGCTGGTTACAGTAGGAAGAGGGAACTTAAAAACCAAAGTGTATGGATTAAAAGATAAAAGTGCAAAAGGAAAATATTTGAACCAGGGGTTGAGTGCAAAATGGGTAAGACCTAAAAATGTCAGAAAAGAGACCATTCTATTCAATTTTGTACAAATTTGAAGCAAAAGAAAGGCCTGTTGTTAGAAAATAAAGCTAACAAAGTACATGGATGGAGTGAAAAGGTGACCTTGGTTTTATGAGAATTCAAAGTTGAAGGGTTGGCCCCATTATCAACTACCATAACAGGTGTATAGAAGAATGCAGAGTAGAGTAAGGAATGTATGTGGCCAAGTGGAGATGATATACTGCTCGTGCAAATGAAATCCATGGCTGGGGGTAAAAGGTGGCCCCCATTCACACAATTCATATGATAATGTAGAGTAGGACTGGTGCCATCACAACCACTATAAAAGAGTAGTATAGAATGCCAACTAAAGGAAGGATTGTTCATGACTGAGTGCAGATAATATACTTCTCATGAATGGAGCATAAGTTGGAAACTATTGTTAGGAGTTTTTACCTTAATTTATATACATTAAACTTCTATACCATCTCACAGATTTGGAAAAAGGTAGCATGATATACTACTCTTGCTAATGAAATTCTCAAATCCATGGTTGGGAGAAAAAGGTGGCCCCCATTCACATAATTCATATGAGAATGTAGAGTAGGACTAGTGCCTTCACAACCACTATAAAAGAGTTGTATATAATGCCAAATAAAGGAAGGATTGTTCATGGTTGAGTGCAGATAATATACTTCTCATGAATTGAGAATAAGTTGGCACCTACTATTAAGAGTTTTTACCTTAATTTATGTATGTTAAACTTCTATACCATATCACAAATTGGGCATGCTACCTCTAGACTCGTCAAATTTCAACATGAAAATTTTTAAAAATAGAATTTCAGATTTTGGTTACAAATTTTCAGAATTTTTTTTTATAGTTGTTTTTTAGTTTTATACTAGTTCCAGATCTGGTTCATATTAGTGATACTGCAAATTTTTTGATTATGATGAAAATATTAGGGATGCTATCTTAGCCATGTGGGAGAAGTCCAATCAAGGGAAGGTTATTTACAAATAAGTGAAGAATATATTAGCCCTCAATGGTCAATAGATGATAATGTAGGAAATTTATAGTAAAGCGTCTTTCTTGAAAACCTTTTTTTATTCTAAAATAGGTTCATGTCTATGAAGAAAATATAAAAAGGTGTCTCATCTTTTCTTGATTATAATTTTGGGGTTGTAGTATGGGCCCCCATCCCAACGCAATACCAACATAACAACCAAACACCAAACAAAACACCTATGCAAACTACCCATGCATGGGCACATGCATAAAAGAAGGCCAGAGAAAGCACTATACATACCCTATAAAACATACATAACTAAGACTATACAAATGTGCATCAATAGCCATACCAGGTGTAGCAAGGAACACAAGCAAAAACCAAACATAAAAGAGAGCCCTTTATACAGCCATGTCAGAAACACACCCATACACTACCTTATAGCTTCTCCATCAGGACACACCTGAACCAGCTAGCATTGATCTCCATTGATCATAAACCCCATTCAAGTCTCTCCAATACTAGACATAGAACCACTTGACTTTAGCGGGTCTTTCCATTGTAAAATCCACCAAAACCATTTATATGGATTCCCATTATGAGTTTGGCATGCCTCATAGGCTGAGATAAATCATTGTTCCCAAAGCTTGGCAAAGTGTAACAGCTGAAAACTTCCAGAACACCTTTGTCATGAGACACAACCACATGCTTAATAACCATTTGCAAATCTCAGTACAGATCCATTAAAATGCACACATCCTAGCACAAAACTCAAATTTCCTCCTTTGAAGCTAAGCCTGAAGAAAACCTTTCATTGATTGAGCCTTGCAACTCAATATCCATAAGCTCCTATTCTCGTCCTCCCTAAAATTTAGAAGCTTAGTAACAATCATAGTCCCCATTTACTCTTTAAAATCTGCTAATATGGAAGCATGAGAATTAACAACACTTGTATCAACAATACCATCCAGACCGAGAACAACTTTAGCCAGCCTCAACAAGGGCATATTGGTGCAATGGAATATTTTGTTCTGCTATAAATAGTTAGCCTTAAGAAAAGCAATTTACATTTTCTAGCTATTTTTCCCCTTGCCCTTTAATATATTGATAGAGTATATCTTGCTATCGACGTAACCATTGTACCTCATTGAGGTGCAAGTGCTAGTGAATATAGCATGACTAGCATAAAATATGGCCACATTTCCCCAAGTTAATTAACTAACCAACTACGAGCCTTCATATAGATTTATTTGTTATATAGTAGCGTAATGGTTGAGGTTTACTATATGAATTAAGGACATAAAAGCAGATTTCTACACCCACCTCTGTATAACCCCAAGTTAGTGGGTGAAGTAGTGATTTCAACGATTGATGTAGTTCTAAATGAAGCCATTAAAGGGTGCGACTCCCAAGAGCAACATTGCTTAAATACGGTATTAGATCTAATTAGAATAATCCTCAAGTGAATAAAAGAAGTAAAAGAATTAAGCTGAGAACATGGAATGACAGTTATAAATAAAACATACGTGTATATAGTATGTACACTAATTATGGTTACCTTGAAATTAAATAATATCCCATAAATAACTTGATAGGATTTTCAATTCATCTCTTGAATTACAATATCTAATGAAATGACATGTTCAAAAGAATTATAGAATAGGAAATATGTTGCACATATTGGATAATATTTTGGCATGGTATCAACAAACTTGAGTAATAAGTGGCAAAGATGATATGGCTTATACGAAACATAAAATCATTATAATGTGATATAGCCTATATGGCTTATGTAACATAATTGAAGATATCCCCAATAACTATCATAGCCACAATCAATTGCATGAATAATACAAAATAACAAAAAATCACTTGACATCTCAATCTCATTAAGTTAAGAAGTACTATAGGAATCAAAGATGTGTCTTACCTTTTTACTCAAAGTTAAACAATGACAATTAGTGACTCAATTTACAAGAAATGCTAATTCTAGTGGAATCAACACAAGCACAAAGAGAGTTATTTTCAAGGAAGCAATTTAATGAGTTCAAGAATTGTTTACTATGATAACATATGAAATACTTAAATAGGGTTAAACATTGGATCTAGGAAGTAACAATAACCACATAATACCAAGTAGAACTAATAAATGACAACACAATCACTTTACCTTTCACTTTTAATTTCTCTGACCATTGTTTAATAGAATGCAAATAAGAAAGTAAGGTAAAGTGATTCAAACACAAGGTGGGGTCTTACATATTACAATACCTTGTGTATCCCTACATGTATTTCTATGACTTATAAGTAATCATTTGCTCTCATGTGAATGATTCATGCTTATATGTATACTTCATGACTCTTTGAAGTTGTGTACTACTACTTACAACAAATTTCTTACAAATAATCCATGTGTACACGTCATGTATATGTTCTGTATGCTTCACTTCTTTTGTATATTTAGATGTTTGCTTATGTCTTAAATGTTTTCAACATATTTACTTCATGAATACTCTTCCCATGTATGCTGGTGTTTGATTCATGCCTCATGTGTATTTGAATGCAATTCAAGACTTGCATGTATAGATGTCCATAACACTCAATCCTTTTGTATTCAAAAGCTTTCAAGTGTGTGCCTTGTGACTGATGTATTCAAGTGAATACCTTGTGGCTTACATTATGATTTGCACGTGATCATGCACATACCTTGTGATTGGTATTTATGAATATACTATCTCTCTTAACTTGTATTCATGTGTATATCTTGTGACTTGTGAAATATACTTATGCTTCATTAAGTATTTCCTTGTGTTAGCTTCATTCTGGACGTGTCTTCAGACAAGATTACTCCATGGTATCTTATGCTTAAAAGGTTAGTTGAATTTTGTCAAAATGCTTTTGAGTTGGGGAGTGGTAACTATTGTAGTAAAAGATGTTTGGACTTGTGATTGTTTGAGGACAAGAAATCTTGGGTGGGAAGGATTGTCATATCCCCGAAACAGGACACCAAAAATAACTAAGAGTTGAATTACAAATAAATAAACAAAAATATAAATACTAAAATATAAATTATAATAATCATTAGAATACAATATAGATAAATGATAATATATACAATTTATAAATATAATACTTGTTGTGCTAAGTTAACTGATATAAACCATAAAAAGAAAAATATATAACATATAAAATAAAATATATAATATACAACATTTAAATGAAAGCAAGCAGCAGGGGTTAACAAATACACCGTCAAACCAGTGAGGGTCGGGATAAAAGAGAGCCGACCTAGGGATGAAGTGGCTCAAGCAAATCAAGCAACGCGTGAGGACAAGACACGCCCAGTGCCGGCTTTAAGGAGGAACAAATCACCTCTGAGGAGAATCATCATAGGAGTGAAAATAAGGTATCGTTTATTGAAGAAGGCCGAAGTTAATTGAGGTCGCGGGATTGAGATATAAACACCATGTTTTGATCGTTGGCTTTGTAAATCAAAATCCTTCTTGCTCATGTGGTATTTGAAAGGTCAAATGCAGACCTATGAGCTTGCTTGCCCGACTCCCCGAGCCATCATATATATTTGAGAAAAATAGTCGATAAGTTAACACTCCAACAATCTGAGTATATGGTAATTTTTTTAAGGCAATGATTGTTGTGGGAAGAAGCAGCATAATAAAGAGTCTCAGTTGTTAGGACGGCTATCAAATTGTGTTAAGAGCCTATGAAATAAAGGAAAGACTCCTAGGCAACGAATCATAATTAAGGAGTGATTCAAAGGTAGCGATCGGTGAAGGAAGGTATGCGTCCCTTGTCAAGAGGTATAGTAAGTGATATCTCTCTTCAAGGAGACTTAGGATATCCGTAGAGCATGAAACATAAGGAGAATGATATAGTTTTAGAGATTCGGACGTATATTTACGGATTATTTGGAGATTAATTCAGCTTCTACAGAGATCAGGGTTGCCCCAAATGAGCATATAATCCTCTAAATTAGGCTGTGAATCAAGTAAAATATTGCAGACATCCAGAAAAAATAATGAATTGCATAAATTAAAGGCTTATTTCTACCCTAAATCATAAGACTAAAGGCCAAATCAAAGTGAATCTACAAAGGATACACACCTGATAAGCAGATCTAAAGATACAGTATGCAGATATAGACGTGCAGACCTGAAAGAGGTGTGTGCAGATTTGAGAAAGAAATATGGGAAATATCGAATAGAAGAGGAATATATTCTGGACAGAAGTATGTTTAAAGGATATTCTTTGGAAAGCTAATCACCAAAGATAATAGCAAACTGTGTATATCTTATCGAACCATCAGAAATAAGGAATAGATAGCAGTTCAATCGGAATAAGGTTGTACATACTCTAGATTATTTATGTTTATTAATCTGAGGTATGATATATCTTACTATTATACACAATTATATGTATTATTTCTGTAATATGCTTGATCTCCTAAGTGTGAAGGACCAGATCGCGTGGAGAGAAAAGACAGATCAGATTATGGGAAATTATATCTTGAGAAAATCCAGTTAGTGTGCCAATTCAGAGGTAAGTATCCTCACCAACTAGTTAAGCATTAAGGATTATGGAATCAATAAGAATTACTTGAATAGTGGGTTACTGTATGATAACTAACCCTATATCTCATCCAATATCAGCGAATGTTTATAATTCTCTAATTTGGGATAAATTATGAATTCGATCAAGTACAATATGATAAGTTAAGCATATTAAATGACACATTTTTCTAGTATATTGAGTTTTACCTTTTCACCAAAATGAATGACTAATTCCACATCTAAAGATTGATGGATATTATTTATCTATGCCACAATAATGTTGCTTATAACAATTATTGTACCTCATTAAGCCATTATGACTTTTACTACAAGAATAGATTTCAGGCCAAAATCCCTTTCACTAATACCCACTGACAATAGGAAGTTTGTGGAGGGAAAGGTTGGTAATTCAGTAAATTGATGGATAGTCCAAGACAGGTAGGAACCTTGAGGGAGTCCACTTGGAGACCGTTCATGTGCCCTTGGAAAAGTAATTCTTCCATTCACCGATGAGGTTAGGAAAGAGGAAAAAAGGCGAAGTTCTATTCCAATCAAGAGTAATAACTTATATTAGATTATGATGTGTTTTATGCACTAGATAGTAATAGGGTTTATAAGAATGTGACGCTTTCATATAAATGCATTTGTCTTATTTTTAATGTGTACAACTTGAATTACCTAATCTAGTTATGAACAAGGATTTTGTGGCATTTGTTTGTTATGCTTGATGTGTGCAAGTCCGAAAGGAAATTTTCATTTAAAAATTAATTGATTGGTAAACACAAATCTCTTACCCTAACTTGTGCATTTTTATGTCTCTAATAAGGGGATAATACACAGATCAATTTTGAAACCCACAAACCTATCAGGATTAAATTCCAAGGGGTTATCCCATATTTCTGATTATCTTCCAATACCCCAAATATTGAATGTGAGGCATGTTCCCTTAGGTATGTAGTAGACTCAAACTTGGAATGCCTCTATAGAAACTTGTGGAAGGCTAAGAGGAGTGGAAGGATGTTTATGAAAGCCTTCCTTGGAAGTGGCCACTAAGTAGGGAAGCTTTGGAATGTTTGATACTTGGAGATGCCTATCTTTACCAATTACTTCATCCATTTCAGCCTTGGTATGTGCTAGAAGTTTGGGATTTAGGATAAGCTCAGCAAGTGTCCATTCTATCACACTACTTGATGTGTTAGTTTCTACAGTGAACATATCCTACTTGAAACACATAAAATAAAATCAATTATAATATAATTTTTTCACTTTAAATACTATGAAAAATAACACACAATATTCCAAACCCACTATCTACTAGTGCATTAGTATATCTTAAACATATATAAAATTATTATAAAAGGAAACAAGTTTACATCTAGTATAGTTAAAGTTACCTTAATCTTTAAGATGAATTCCTCTAATTATAACCTTTCAACTTAAATTTAAAAATCATAAGACCTTATAATTCATGCCCATAGTTTAATTTTTTTATTTCTTTTTCACTCATTTGCATAGTTTAAATTTAATTGATAAATTTTTAAATGATCAATTATTTTTTACAAGCATTAGAAATATAAATGATAGTATTAGTTACATTTCTATTTGAATATTTAATGTTAGCATGCACATTACCCTATTTTGTACTATCATTCTATAAAATATAGATATATTAAAATACTTATGTGCATTTTACGCAAACTAGAAAGACAAATTATCTATATATTCAAAATGTTTATGCTATACTTAATGCTTGGCAAATCAAATGAACATAGAACATTGTTAGTCTTATTTAAAATAAACTCAAATGCTATTTGATCACACTCTATTCTTCTCAATAATTTTATATTTTCTACCTAAACAAACAACTATCTTAGCATGAAACTCTATACTTCATTTTTCATCTTAATTTCAACAAAAAAATAGGTATAATATTTCTAGTGCATCATATCAAAAGTAGATATTTTACCAAAAGAAGACTCTTGTTATTATCATCAGACAACCTCACTTTCTCACCATCAAAATTCTTTTGTTTAGAGATAAGCGTGCATCCAAAAAATCTAGATTTTCTCATCTATTGATGGTGGCATGGTATTTTGCAATCATCTTATTTAAGATATCATCGAACCGTTTTGCTAGCTTCTTCATACTCCCTTGTATCCTATGCAAATCCATCCATGTAATAAAGGGTATAAAATCACTTATATTAAAATACCCTAATTTAGTCATGAGTTCCACTATATATTTTCCTTGAACTGGTTGACCTCATCTCCTTGACCCTTGAAAACTTGCTTGCTTAAAATCATTTGACCTAGCACATTTACTGTTTGGTTATTATAGCTCTGGAAAAAGAGGGATTTAAGCATGTGACCTATCTCAACTTCTCTTACTGGCTACTAATCATCTAACGCCTTACCACCTAGCATGTGAATATTGCACAGTTGATAAAAAAAATTAAGGTCAAATTTAGCCAATTTCTTTTAAAAATAAATCTAACATAATACTCACTTTTAAATAATTTTAATTTATCAACTAACATAAATATGTTAAATACTTCTATTTGAAAAAGTATTCATCAATGGTTGTAGCGGGCTTAGAAACATCTGACAAGCATTTTTCATTTTGGGATGAGAGCAATATTATAGTGGCAACCTTGTTTCACTGTAGCTCCTCCAAATAATTTTTTAAAGATTCTGGCATTGATCATTTTTCTTTGATTTGACTTTAAAATATTTGGATGACATACTAGGAAAGAGGATTGAAATTCTAGTGGTCAAACTTTGTAGAAGCTATTGAAGTTTTTCAAAAGATAAGTTAGGATTTGGTTTGTTTTTGTTTTTTTTTTTAAATTTGGTTATTGTTGAATTCAATAGGAGAAAAAATATTATTCAGAGTATGATGAAAAGGGAAATATTTATGTAGTCTTCAAAATGCATATTTACCATATTTATTAATTAATTGAAAATAACAAATTCAAATAGTTAATTAATAAATAAAGTTAAATGTAAATTTTAGGAATTGGATAAACAATAGTTAACAAAAAGAAAAGCATGATGGAAACTTTGAAATGTCTATTGAAGATGTGGCTTGTCTCTATTCAGAGAAAAGAGAACTTAAGATAGACTATTAGATAATTTTTTTGATTGAATGAAGTATTTTTTCAAATATATATTTTTTTAATAGTCAAATAGTTAATAATAATTTTACATCATATCTACATTAAAAAGTGATAAATATTTATCTATTTTTTAATCGACGATTTTATATCATCCACAAATATTTTTTTAGTTATTCAATACTAAGGAAGCACAAGCTTTTGATTGAAACCTCTTTGACCTCATCCCTTATGACTTCGGGGTCTTGCACTCATGTCTACACAGCTTGATTGTATTTATTAATTAATTGAAAATAAAAAAATGTAAATGTACATTCTCCTGATTGCATAGACAATACACCTGCACTCAAAAAGATTTGATTTCTGATGGATTCATTAAGAACCATTCAACTTCACCAATAAATCACAAATCCTTTACCCTTTTCTTATTAATTAAAATTATTTAATTGCTAAACTAAATGATAATAGTAGAAATTATCTAAAGCACCCATATCATCCTCTAAATAAATTTATCAATTCATGGCCTCATAAGCCCGTGGTTTACAAATAATCAAAAATAAATTAAAATTTTCTCACAAGAATTTACCAAAAAACAAGTGAGTATAACTGTAACGCCCATAATTTACACTAGGGAAAAAATGCAACTAACTATTTTTTTTTTGAACAATATTACAATATACTAACATTTAGCAACCATACATGTGCATGGTACATGCATTGCACATTGGGTGACATTGCTTATGCTAAATTGTCACCAACATGTCGCTCGAGAGGGGTAAGGAAATGTAAACGATTTTGAGTTGACTCCAAATATAAAGTTTACAAGACTCTTAACTACCAACCAAAAGTTGATGCTCACTTTTGCATAATAGTTAATGTCCTTGTTAGACCTCCAAGGTATGGGTTCTCACATGGGGAAGCCTATAAATATTATCAATTTGATTTACTAGAAAACCTAAGGATTAATTGATGAAACAATATTGGAAATGAAAATGATTTTGGGTTGACTTCAATTATAAAGTTTACAAGACTCTTAACTACCAACCAAAAGTTGATGCTCACTTTTGCATAATAGTTAATGTCCTTGTTAGACCTCCAAGGTATGGGTTCTCACATGGGGAAGCATATAAATATTATCAATTTGATTTACTAGAAAACCTAAGGATTAATTGACGAAATAATATTTTACCTGATAACCCTACCCCATCTAACCACCTTAATAATATCGATGATAATTCAAAATTTACGCTTAAACTTGAAAATTCTAAATACTAGAATGTATAAAATATTTGTAAGTTATTTTAATTATTAATCATTTGATCAATTTATTTTTATCTAATATTTATCTATATATTTACTTACACCCCTCTCTCTATATATATATCATTCTTTTTACTTAAAAAGATAAATTTAAAAATAATAAGATTAAGGAATATCACATACAAATAATTATATATTAATTCATTTACATATTACATATTATTATTTTCCCTTAAAGAAAAGGGGAAGAAGAAAACGAATAAAGAGAGATTTAACTTCTTATAAGAATTTCTATTAGATACTAATCTTTACTCTTGTTTAAAATCTTATTTAATTTATTAAATTCATTTTAAAAGGATATGGGGACATATTCGGCTCTCCCTTAATGAAGGAACGTTCTAACATAGATTGCCCCACGATCTTTATTTTCTTTTAAAACAAACAAAAAACTAAAAAGACTTCCCATAAGGGTCGACGTGGGCCTTAGACGGGATTTTGTTTTACATTACGTGTCTATTTATTTATTTAAATTAATAGTCTTATATATTGGGTAAATCATTCAAACGTGTGAATAGGTGGAAGACACTAAAATAACAAGTGATGCAAGCGTTGAGTTATTGCCGGAGAGAGTAATGCATTTAGATTTAGAGGAAAAGTAGGAAAAGATGTAGTTAGTAAACTTAGAATTTGTATTGCTTTTAGTTTTGTTTAAATTAGATCAATGAGACATTGATAAAGTCGCAAATGTCGAATTGGTCTGTAGGCAGTGTTAAGTTATGTCTCATATGACATAATAGTACTTGCAAGAAGAAGAGGGAAAAAGTTAAAACAATAGCCTTTTTTGAGTAAAATTAAGGTTTTGAAAAAATACCATTTTAAAAAAAAATCCATTAAAGTTAATTAAATTGCTTGGAAAAAAAATTATGCAAATATATATTAATAAAGTATGTGATTGAAAAACTATTAAAAAATTAATTAATTAATTTAAATATTTAAAAAATTATATGTAAAAAAGAAATCTTAAACAATATGTTATAATATTAATTTTGAAACTTAATAATATTAAATTAATAAATATCTTACTAAAGTATAAATTTATTAACAAAATTAATTAAAAAATTTAAATGCTTTGTTAAAAATTTAATATAAGTTTCTTAAAAAAAATTTAAAAAATTAATTAATTAATTTAAATATTAAAAAAATATATGTAAAATAAAAATCTTAAACAATATATTGTAATATTAATTTTGAAACCTAATAATATTAAATTAATAAATATCTTACTAAAGTATAAATTTATCAACAAAATTAATTAAAAAATTTAAATGCTTTGTTAAAAATTTAATATAAGTTTCTTAAAAAAAATTTAAAAAATTAATTAATTAATGCATAGCAAGTGGCTTAAATCTATATTAAATGACCAAAGTACCCTAGCCATGCATGGCCACCAAGCCATTCCTGCGCCTTTACCTCCAGCCAGATGTCATTTAATGCATTTAATTTGCATTCATGGATTACATACCTCTAGCCGCTAGTTTTATAAACTATGCCTTTGCTTAAATTTATTTAATCAATCTATGCGTTCATATTTTCCCGAATTTTTAAAATGAAAATGATTTACAAAGCTACTCGGACGAATGGAAAAATAGATAAATGCAAATTATTCAATATAAAAAATAGCTCTCCAAATTCAAACTATACAAAAAAAAAGTAATATGTTAAATGCCAAAATATGATTGGCCGATGCTGCCCGAGAAAAGCATTTCCGGTGAATGCAATACTTTTCCTGCCTGGCGGTAGGAACTAATAAAATTAATCCTTCATTCAAAAGAGAATGTAGTAATTCTTAACCTTTACTATTATTTGCTTTACACCTACTTCTATTTTATTTTATTTAACATGATCTTTTCTTATCCTCTATTTTTTTTAATGCTTTAAAAGGAGTGAGAATATATTCCTCCATCTTTAATTAAAAATAAAAGGGATCTCTAACTATGAGGATCGTGTGGAGGCTCAAAAGTTAGGGTCAATACTATGAGAAATGTAAATGTAGCTGGACTTTCTTTCTTTGTTAAACGTCAATACTAGCCCCCCTTAAGCTGTATCTTATCTAGGGGAGAGGACCCAGTACCTAAACATGTTCCAATAGTTGTGATAGTAGTTGTCTATATAATGCCCAATATTTTTATCAATATTGTACCAATAGTTGTGACTTTAAAGTTGTTAGTGTTGATGATGACTACCCATAATTAAACAAGATGTATTCCTTTGAACTAAAAAGCAACCAATCATGTGATTCCACATCAGAGCTCAATAAAACATGCTCTAAATGCACAAGTATTGGTCTCACTTATTTTTGGGGCCTTTTTGGACACCTTGACAAAAATCATGTTGATGTGGCATCATATTTGATGATGTGACCTTGAAGCCTTAGTTATAAGCAGGGGACTTGCCAAGTAAGCTACTATAAAAAATTGGGAGTGATTTGAAATTTCCACATAGGATAATTAGAAGTGCGAAGTTAGGGTGCACAACTATTGGGTCCTCTCGCCTATATTGTCCCAGTTGATTTTATTATTATCTCCTTTCTTATTTATTACGATGATCGTTTCTTGTATATATATATATTTTGGGGGTTTTCTTTAATAAGACACTCCCTATTATTTATTTCAACAACATAGCATCCCATTTAATCATCGCAAAATTTGATTTAGGGCATTCAAAGGACAAAAGAGGCTGCACATTAAGTGAGTCAATTTTAATATTCCTCCAAGTTTTTCAAGAACTATTCAACCCTAAAATCGTTAACACATGCTTACCCTTATTCATCGTTCTTTTATTTTGCAAGAATGAATCTGACGACAAAATGAAACATGGCGGGGAAAAACAACAAACCGATGTTATATCACACATTAATATTGTTTTATCCTCTTAGGTATATCTATTTGTTTTAGTTCATTTGATGCAAGAATCTCTTTATTTTTGAGGCTGCAACCCCCAGTTTAGCAATATATTTAGATATGTAAATCTCTCTGTATTTAAGTGTAAGGAGTAAAATATATTTCTAGCTGTTTGTTTATGCAACACATAGCCGGGATGCAAGGGATGGTTGAAGGGTAGGAAGTGGATTCAAAGTGGTCAAGGACATGCAATAAGTTGTACAGAGCATGATATTATTATTATTATTTATTTAGGGGATAATGAACTAGTGCAGGAAATCTTTATGATAGGCTTGCTGCATAGGCAGGTTCAAGGGCATCGATAGTGTTGTTGCAGCCCATGCTAAGGTTACCTGTTTGTGGCCTAACTAACCAAGATCTCTATTTTAAGAGGGGGTGATTTATTACCCCTATGAATATGTCCACCTTTGGTTGCACAGGAACATGTTACTCTATGCTATATCTGAGGCATTTCTGATTTCATAGTCAACGTAGCACTGCATTGAATAACTCAAAATACCTAATGCAATAAAACTCTCCAGATTTCTAAATACATATTAACTAGTTTTTTTTAATTGAAAAGGGGTGTAAAAAGTGGGATTCTCCTATGACTAAATATTATGCCTATACTTGCCATGCAAATACATTTACTGCTATGAACAAATTATCTTGATATTTTGTAAGACTGAAATTATACCACCATGTAAAATAGTAGAAGGAAAGACCTCTAAAAGAAAATGTAGTCCTAATTTTAAAGGAAACATCCATGAATGTTTTGAAGAGAA
Source organism: Sequoia sempervirens (assembly GCA_007258455.2). Classification (NCBI taxonomy): domain Eukaryota; kingdom Viridiplantae; phylum Streptophyta; class Pinopsida; order Cupressales; family Cupressaceae; genus Sequoia; species Sequoia sempervirens. Next base: position 15,208 of record VDFB02303424.1, read on the forward strand.
TACTAATGCTATTTTCTTGTTGCTTTCCTTAAACTAGTAAAATAAAATGATATCTACCTTTCTATATTTTTGAGTATATTGAAAATGAATAAATGTTTAATGAGCAACACAAGTTTTCATCAAAAGTAGAATAGCAAATTTATATTATGATTATGTCCATATTGAATGAATACTTGAACTAAAACACACATTTTTCTCTAAAACCAAGTCATTTATATGGAACTTTTCAACAACATAGTGTATTTCTCCTCTAACCATAAAATCCATAGCTCCTTCCTCAAAATCATAGCATAAAATGTAAGTATTTCTTTTCTTTTCTACTTTCAAAATAGAATAAAAGCTACTTTCTCAAAAGTTACATATACATCTCTTTCTTTTATATAGCAAAGAAAATTTTCTCTTCTCATATGTACAAGATATTTATTTGTAGTATACATAACCAGATCGACATCAACATACAAGACATGAGATTATCTTTCTTTTCTTTCTCATTAAACCCATATCAAACCCATCACTCCACCAAGGTGGTTTACATATAGATACTTTATAATAGCCTTCCAATGCTATGGCATTCAACTTCAAACGATAGATTTACTTTGACATAATAACACCATCTTTACTCACAAGAAACATGGCTATTCCAAGAACTATTTAGCTTCTTCCAATATGCAAAAATACACACAAAATTTTCTCTAGAGGCCAATGGGGAGCTCACCTCCCAACCTTTGGTTGGAAAACCAACCACCCCTGAGCTAGGAGGCACCTTGGGAACCAGGTAAATACATGCAAGACAAATACATTTAACATACAAAATACACACATAAATTATACACACCCATCCAAGGGGATTTTCACATAAAAAAGAGTTCATTATGAACCCAAAACGGGGAATGGAGGGTGGACTACACACTCTATTTTGGGGACTCAAAAGAAAACACCATGAATAACAATCACCAAGTTTTTCAACCCATCATTACAAGCCTTCCTTATCATTTCCTTATCCACCCCAACCATTCTTCACATTTCACACAATATATGGTTACTCATACCCTTTTATTAACCTCTCCTTTTAAAGGAGGAATAACTTGTCCCCATGGAGTTTTCTACTCCAACCATCCCAAAACTTGGGATGCTCTTCCCAAATTTGGGTGAGCCTATCCCATTACAACCCTTTTTTCCAACAACACCCACACAAAGAAAAAAAAACAAAAGAAAACAACACTTAAGGGAAAGAATTTCAAACACACAATTATATGTACATAGCAAGCAAATTTGAAAACATAAAGGGTTTGATGATCCTACCTTAATCCAAGCTTTGAAAGGAAGTGATGAGGATGAGCACAACTCCACCTCCTCCAAGCTTGCTTTTCAATCTCCCCAAGCCAAATTTGTAATACTCCTCGTGTTGTTGATACTCTTTTGTGTTGATTTTGTACTTGGTTTGTGATGGTGATTAGTTCACGGGGATTGAGTTATTAAGTGGTGTGCCATCTTCAGTCATTTTAATATTAAGTGACATTCTATGTTTCAAGTGAAATGGTGTTATTTTCTTTCAGTTTGAAACCAAGGTGTGATGTTGTAAATCTATATCAGGTATTGGTTGTTATTGATTATTTATTTATTTGTGAATAATAGTTATTTAATTAATCTCTATTTTATGTGTGATTAATTAATGTTATTTAGTTGAATAATTATTTGTAGGTTATTGTAGTTAAAGTTAATTAATTAAATTTTCTTGATTGAGTGTATAGTTTAAATAAAAATAATGGATGCTATAATGTGAATTAGAATATTAAATTTGTATAAGGTAAGTGGTATTGATTTTTGAATTTTTAAATTAATTAAATAGCATATAATGCTTTATTATTATCAAAAGATTTTTTATTTTTTTTTAAATAGTTAAATTATAATTAGAGTATTTAGGGGAGTGAGTGGGAATTGAATAAAAAATTCTTGTTTAAAAATGTTCTCGGAGAGAATATTGGCATGCTATGAATGGCAAGAAGTTACTTCACGGAAAGAAAATTGGTTGTAGAATTGTTTGTAGGTTTTGGAGGTTTCGGGTTAAAAATTAGAAGAGGTTTCCTCAAATTTATTTTTGGGCTTACATTTTGCATCTTGCTAAAAGTGAAGATTCGGAAAAGGGCTTAGAAGTTGAACTCTGAAGGCGAAGCTTTGCTCCAACCCTCATTCTTTCAAGCTTCAAGAAAATAGGTTCCTTTACTATTTATTTAATTATTCTATTGTTTTGACAAGATTGTCTGTACAAATTTTATTCTGTAGAAAATTTGTTGGATGCTTTTGTGTAGAAAATTTTGTTAAAAGTTCCTCTATAGAAAAATTATGTTGACAACTTCTGAAGTTTCACCAAGTTTATTTTGTTGCCTCTATAAAAAACTTTATAGTGAAACCAGAGAACCTCGTAAAAGGCTATTTTTAAAACAATAGAAAAACACAGAGGAAAAATAGTAGAGATATTTTGAAACCTCTTAAGTTTTGGATTGAAAACCTTCCTGTTAAAATTAGGAAAAACCCATGTCCAATTTGTTTGTAGATGAATATGATTTAAATCTATTTTTCCAAATTAACTTATTTGTCTAGAATTTTTTTTAAAATAATAATAAAATTAACTCTGTGAAAATTTTCTCCCCTATAGAAAATCTAGAAGTAATTTTTTCTAGACAATACATATTGTCTGAGAATATATTAAAAAAAAATTAAGAAAAATAAAATAAAAATAATAATAATAAATATATTATTGGAGGGGGGTGGGCGGTCGACTGTTGCCATACCTCCCCACTCCCATGGTGGTACACAACCACCATGGTTACGCATAGTAGCCAAAGGCTGTTGGGCGCAACCTTGGTGGGGCTGCGGCCTCCCCACATAGGGAGGTATGCACTTTCGACCGTGTCATTCTTTTCAATAAAAAACTATTTTTTATTTTTTATTTTTATATTTTTTTTTATATTTAAAGATTTAAATTTACTAAATTCAATTCAATTTAAAATTGTTATCTTATATTATGAATATATATTATTATATATATGTGTGTGTATATATATCTATATATATATATATGGATTATAATTATGTGGATTAGTTTTATAATGTTAATTTAAATTGTCATATTAAATGAAATATATATATATATATACACACACACACACTTGTCTAAAATTATAGAAAAATATTGCATAGGTTATTTGTAATGATTTCATGTTGTTATTGGAAAAATTGAAAGAAAATATTTTATCAAATCAAATCGAGTGATCTTAATAAAAGAAATAGTTTGAGTTAACTGATAGTTTAATTTCCACAGTGGATATCGTGCAATGAGCTATCTTAAAATGTGATTGTTAAGTATAGTAAATTTGCATTCTTAAACAAAATCTTGATGTTGAATAATTATTTAATTCTTTGATTTTCTTTGATTTCTTTATTGATTTCCTTGAGTTAGGTTATAAACATGTGGGGGCCCTTAAATTAGTTGTTCTTTCTATGGATGTTAAGGTTATTATTTAAAACTTCTAGAGGCATGGGAAAATGGTGGTTTATTATATGACCTTTAAATTTGATACTTGTCTCTATTTTTATTTTTGTTGTCATTTTGAGTTTATTTATTTGAGTTGTACCATTTTTATGGGAGTTGATTTACATGACCTTTAACAAGATGATTTTGCCTCGCAATTGTCCTATTTTGTAGTGTAACATTCTTGTTGGTAAAACCACTTGGAATTTTTTGTTATGTTTTGGGTTTCTAGGGAGAGTGGCTCTACATGGGCACCAACACACAAAGGGGTTGTCAGGATAACCCATGTTGGTGTTTGAGTAATAAGTGATAAAATAATTAATTAATTAGGGGGTGGGTAGTTAAAAATTAACAAGATAATTGTGGATGCCTCAACCACCTATTAGTGCTTATGCAAATTAAAGGTGGTATGAGAAGGTCATGGTTGGCAAGATTGTTGCCTTGTTTCCACGAGAGGTTAACGGTTCCACACGAGTCACCTTATGGGGCTAGCGCCTAGAGAGGCTACCAAGATAACCATAGATGGGGGCCTACGCCTAGAGATAGGCAGTTAGGATAACCCATGTAGGACTGTGTGATGATACTCTCCTCTGGTTTCCCCTTGAGTTATTTTTGTGGCTAACCTCTAGAAGTGGTCTTTTGATGTTATGTTTCCCTTTATGTGTGCTCTAGCTTTTCATGTTTTGGAATTTAGTCTTGTGTATTTGTATGGATGTTCTTGGTCGGGGACCCTTTCTTATTTATTCCTAGGAGGGTGGTTGGGTGGAATGTGCTACACACCATATTGGGTTTCCCATCAACATTCGTTCTACACAGTATCATCTAGTTGGAGCTTGTACCAGAAGTTCACAATCTATTTCAGTTATTCCTTGTATTTTTGTATCATTTCCACATGTATGGGAAGTAATGATGCAAACTCATGTATATGAACCATGTAATGTATTGGAAATTGAAGTAATGTAAATGCACCTTTGTAATCATTTATGACTTATGATATTGACCTTGGTTTTATGTTATGTGGAGTATCTATGTAAATATATGTATGGAATCATTAGAGTTAGCCTTGGTTTACCATTTGTAATCGAACTTATGTAATGATCATGATGAATGCAAAAGTTAGTTAAGTTATTTGGAATCTATGTTTATCTTTTGTTATGGGTTAGATTTAAGCGATGCAATGTAGCATGCCCCAAAGGACTTGGGTGTTTGAAAGTGTATCATGTAATGTAATATTGTATAACGGTATTTTATATGTTTACTTAATATGTTCCTTTGTATTTTTTTAAGAAAAAATTGTGTGCATAGTAGTTGTCTTTTGGGGTTTGCATAGCAGGTGTTACAAAATCCAAGATCTCCCCAAAAGAATTTAAGTCCAAAAACAAATAATGCCAAAAAGAACCCCCCAAAACCCTTGTTCTTAGTTTTTTTATAGAATTCAAGTTTCAATTTCCTTTGAATGGGAAAGTGCCACTTGTCACTCACCCATACACCCTCCCAAGCACGTTCACCCATGTGTGCTCTCACATGTGTGAGAACTTGGGGGACTTCCAAGGCAACATGGAGACGTTGGAATGGAAAGGGACTAGTCTCCATCCCACTTCCCAAAACCTTATTTTCTTCAAACCTTTTTAAGGCCTCAAAAAGGGTACCTAGTCATCTAGTTGACTCAAAATTTTAAGTTAAAAAGGTACCTAACCCATAGGTACTTGACCTAGGGACCTTAAATTCATAAAAACACTTTAAAAACTTAACTTTTCAAACCCCAAAAGTTCCCTAAAGGTTAAATACGAGTTTTTCCACTTGGGTGGACAACTCACCATCTAGATGGATTGACATGGCTGTAAAAATCAAATTTCCAACATTCACAAATAACATCACGAATAAAAATAACCATTACATAATGGAACTATAGTCCAAGCCATATGGACTATAGCTTGGTTTCACTAATTGATTTACTCAAGGTTCCCATAGGTTATCTCCAATTTCCATTGGCCATGGAAAGTGCACCCACACACTCAAGACACACGTTAATCCATCCAATAATTCATATTTTAAAACAATTGAATCACCATTTCATATACTCAAATTTCATAATTTCACATAGCATATATATCTCATATCATAACTGGAAAAACCACTAAGCACATATCATCCCCAATTCCTTTTAGTTTAATTTCAAATTGCAATGTGGTTCATTCACATCACATATTTCATTTGTTCATCATTTCAAATTTCAAATTGAACAACCACAGTAACTAGCATAAAATTAGGTCAATTATCACAATTAGCTAATTTAGTATGTAGCATAATCATAATCAAGTCATCATAAGAACTCAAATGTCTACATATCATAAAAAAATTATGATAAGAACTCAAATGTCTAAAATATCATGTCCTAAATGGTATCACCAAACATAGTCAATAATACTAAAACTCAAAATAGTCTAAGAAATAAACCTATCATAGAGGTAGACCTCAGAATA